>JAFVLL020040622.1:0-22820 GCA_021397915.2 Tor tambroides
GGTACTTGGTCTCAATAGTAAGACTTAGTTTAGAGCTCACAGAGCATTTTTTTTCTTCTTTTTGGCATAGTACACTTGCTTTAAATCAGACTATAATTGCATTTTATACAAAAACGACTTTTAAATATCTCTGTTTTCAGAAAACAAAAAAATCGAATTTTGTCCAAGATACATGTCATTTTATTATATTGCAGCTGTTGTTGGATGTACGAGTCAGAAGGTTGTAATGTTATCCTGAATCCGAGCCCTTTGTCTGGCACATGAATTCCTGCTTGGGTATTTTTCTAAGCAGATTACGCCACACTTCGAGGCTCGGATTACAGAAAATGTATCCAGACTTAACTCATAAAATACAGCCAGGTCTTATTGCAGTTTAACTCACACAGCTCATGCTAATTAGGTGTTTGATGCTGTTAATTGGGTTCCCACCGCTTTTCAAATTGATAACGTCAAACCACTCTCAACAAGAGTAGAGCTGCATTTTTTTGCCTGTCACACTGTGCTATTGCCTCTTCTTAAAAATCTATTGCATAACTTTGCCTTCATGAAATCTGTGCCTGCAGATCTCCACAAATGTTCACAGAATTTGAATGTCCAAGCTCTCATTCAAAGTTCTGTCCCTTTTAATTTATTAGATATTTTTTATCTAATCTGATTATGCTTTCAGCTGGGAGTTAGGGCAGTACTCTCAGCTTTCAGCACGTTTAAATCAATTCCACCAAATTCTGCAGATTTTCTCCAGCAAACTCAGTTTTAAATAACACTTTGAATGGCATATACAATTGATAAGCCCTAAATAAACAGCTGTATTTCAAAGAGGGAGAGAAAGAGTGAATCAGAGCCTGAAGAAAAATAAATGAGTCTAGGATTCTCTTACCAGGCAGCGTGTGACCAGATATGTGTGAATTTATCAAAATAACCGTGACACATTTACTGGCGGCAGTGATTCTATCATTCTCAAAATTACTCTGATTTACACACACAGTGAAAACTTAGTAGTATTTTGTTGTTGTTGTTGTTCCTTTAGTGGAATAAATAATTATCAATTTAAAAATAAAAAGATATGTAAGAGTATTAATTACTTTATACTTAAATTTCAATTTTGGATACAAGTTTCTGAATTAATATCTCAACACAAATTAAATATGGGATCATAAAGAAACAGCTACACTTTGAAAAAAAGCGTGGTGTAGAAACAATTTTCACTCAGAAATTGCTTGCAAATTTCAAAATTACTTACAAAGAAACAATTATGCATTGAATTAAACATGAACTTTTGAAGTAGAAAAAATGAAATTGTATTTTCTTGTAAAACATAGTCCTATAAACTGCTCTATTTGCAAAAATATTTTTTTACAGTATCCTCCAACTCGCTGTGTATTATGAGCCATTTTGGTTTCTTAATTTATAAATTCAAATTCTTGAGAATCAAAGAATCAAAAATTCAATTTTGAGAATCAAAGTTCATCAATCAAATTCATTTCTATGACCAAATTTTACAGGGTTTTATGTAAAAAAAAACTTTTAAAAATCTTCATATTAGTGTTTAACTAAAACTACATTTCTCATTATATTATGTCATATTATATTAATAATTATTTTGACCTATTCTTTAGTAATTATAAAATAAAGTCTTTAAATGTTAATTTTTAACATATAAGTCTGTATGCATAACTATGTACATCTTTACATTTGCATCCTTATCCAACGGTTAATACTTAATATTACAAGCTATTAGGGAAACAATAGCTAAAATACATTTTTCCCCACTGTGTTGAAAGAAAAGAGGGAGAGATTTTCCTCTGTACGACCCGTCTGTCAACTCCAGACTGCCCTCATACATCAAAGATTGCTCATAAGGAAGTGTCCAACAACCGGCAAAAACAATCCTGTGTCCTTTGATGACAGACTACTGTACACATGCAGTATGTGACTATGGAGCAGTGCCAGAACTTCAGTGCAGGATTTTTTTTTGATCTCTTAGTCTGTTGCCTCATCAGCTTCCTGCCAGAAGGAGCTTGTGTTTCCCAGGCTGGGTGGTGAAAAGTTCAGGGTATGTATGTAGCTGTGACCTGTCCACAGAAGTCTGGGTCACATATACACATATACATGTGTTTGCATTGGTGTTTACACGGAGTTCGTTAAGTCACGGTGACTGTTTTGGGAGAAGGAGGCCCAAAACTGCGTCTGAGGTCTTTGACAGAGAATTGTGGGTCAGCGCACATTTGGCATATTTTCCAAAGAGTAAAATTACCATGTCATTTGAATTTCAGAATTTTTCCACTTCCTAAAAAATAGTATGCACACATATTTCTGTTGTTGTAACCAAACGGGTTATTCTCTCGTGCCTTATTCCTTTTAACCCAGCTATCCAACCTCCAGGCACATCTTAACTTCAGAAAAATGACAGTATTCAGCAGGGTGAAGCCTGAAAACGTCGAGGTCTTTTGTGGGAATCAAGTGAGAAAAGTGAACTTGGGAGGAAAGTAGGCTGTCATGGACCTCAATGGTCGCATTATGTAAATCTCTGACATCCCTTGATGTAAACCTGAATAGAAACACATTAACGTCTTGTATATACTTAAAAGGAACCCAGACTTTGCGAGCTGAAACGGCAGATCCAGTAATCATGTTGACAAATTAATGGCAGAGAATTAGTTGTCCATTAAAAGTGTATTATGTGCCACGCTGGCACATAAAATTACTCCCAAATAAGTGTGGAGGGAACGCGCACGAAGGAGAGAGAGAGAGAGAGAGAAGAGAAGCACGAGTTGCGTGGCGAGGGGGTGTTTGACTGTCACTTTGAGATCCAGAACCATCAAAGCACACTAAGTGTATGCTTTGGGGATCTAACCTCTGTTGAAAGGTTGTAATGAGGTTATATGAGGGTGAGGTGTCAGCCATTAGGTCTCTCTGTTTCCCTTTGGCATTCAGAGTATGCATGCATGTGTGTGTATGAGGGTTTGACTGTCAGCGTACCACACTCATAACCCCTATTCATTTAGAGGATAATTTGGCCCTGCTGTGCTGTGATATAGTGTCACCAAACCTGCCATTTTAGTCAGGGTGGCTCACACTGCCGAGACACATACACGTGTATATGTGCACATAGTGAGATTATCATTTTATTAAATGTTATTCTTAGGAAGAGGAACACTGACATAAGGGCAACTTCATTTAGTAATGAATTTTAAAGGTGAAAACTTGGAATCAGTTTCTTTTCCACAAGAAAACATCATGTCAAAGTTGCAATGACAAATGTAAAATTTCAAGAAAATTAGAGCACAATTTGAGCAAAGTTCTATGAAAAAAAAAAAATCTATTTTTTTTTTAAATGCCCCCCCCCCCCCCCCCCAAATATCTTGACATCCTTAAAACAAGATATGTTTACTTTAAAAGTAAAACCTCATGGGGTTATACAAATTATTTGTATAGACTATAACTTAAAGTAAATTTATTTTTCCTACCACATTTGCAAATAGTTTTCTCTTCTTTTCAGCATTTAACAATATTAAATTGAAGAGGTTTAAGCTTAAAACATGAATTCGAAGGCCAACAAAACAATTTTACAGATGAGAAAGCATAGAAAACAATTAAAACTTGCAGTGTAAACAGAAGAGAACCATGTCAAATTTGCAATTAGCAATATAACTTATAACAATAGTCTTCTCCACTTTTCAGCATTTAATTTATTTAAAGAGATTCAAATAACTGTAAAACAATATTAAATTTATATATATATATATATATATTTCAGTAAAGTATAAAATATTCAAAAGATATTTTCTGAAAACTATTCTTTTGTTTTCGCTAGAAAATTGATCTTGTTTAAAAGATAACAAAAATACTGATCAACAAAAATTACCTTTTTTTGTCAGGTTCACTAAAAACAATGTAATACAGCACCTTTCATGTGGTATTATGGATAGCATCTTTCCATATGTGTACATGAAACATCTCTATACGTATGAACGTGCCATTTTTGACACATTGTCAGTCGTGCCATACAAAGATAGTGCCTTATACTGAGCAATAGGGTAAAATGTCAGTGAAGTTAAATGATATAAATGTCAACTATGCCACTTTTGCGTCCAAACCTGCAATATGTACAGATAGTCTGTCAGTTATCAGTGAGCCAGTGAATGTATACATGCCTATTTGAGCTGTGGCTCTGAGTTGTGAGTGACAAGACAAAGCCAGAGTTAAATAAACATTTGAGATGCAGTTATTTCTCGCTTTCTCTCTCTCCACACGTCTGAAATGTAATTCAGATGTCAACGCAGATTCTCTCTCTATAATACAGTATGCTCTCTCTCGTTCTCTCTCTCTCCTCTCATTGTTCCTTTTGTTCCCTCTGCTGCTGCTTTATTGAGGAAGACGTTGCAAGGGGAGAAGAAAAGATGACACACATTCACAGTCGATCTCCGTGTTCTCTTTGGAGCGCTTGTCATTTCTGCAGCAGCGTGGTGACAGTGGTTTCTAGAACAGAGCATCTCGCCAGTTCACAGTGAAGTAACTCTAATGGAACCGTGACACTGGCCGTCAATCTGTGTGCCGGTCTGTCTCTCACAGTGTGAAATTACAATCATCATATTCCACTGCTGAATAGAATCATGCAGTCATACCAGCCATTTTTAAGATCTACACAATCATTACCGCAACATCTCTAGCACTATGTAACTCGTGACTGTCAAAAAAATACAGCTTTACACTGTAAAAAATATTTTTAATACAAAGAAGTATGTTTTAAAGAAGACATTATTTCATATTTCACGTTTAATTCGATGTTGCCTGTTGTTTTTTTCCACAATTAATTGTGCAATTTACTAGGAATGTCTGAGTAAAAATCGTTTCTACTTTTTTTTTTTTTAGCATATAGTTTAATTTTTAACAATAAGATCTTATCTGACTGCCATGATTTTTCATGAACAGGATTTGAAAGTCTCATTGCTTGCAGCATGTAATAATAGCTAAATTTGACTGCGGTAAATTACCTCTCTTCTCTGTTTTATCTTCTGTACCCAGATACGCGGTTGATTCAATTGTACGTTCAATATTGTACTTTATACTTCACATCCTTATCAGGGCATCAGTCTGAGCGCTAATCATTACTGCCATTTTGTACAAACCTTGTACAAGTTCCTTGTTCCTGAAGTTTTGGCTTTTAGAATCCGAGCAGCCCAATCAGAACCGCTTTAGACGGTATGAAAAAGCATCCAGAACATAATACAGCCAAGAACCAAAGGCCACCAACCTCCACAATACTGTTCACATTCGTTTGGAGCCAGGCTGTCAAGATACAAAAGCATAACGGAAGAAGGGCTAACTTTAAGGAATGCCTAATGTCCTATAGGGCAACAGACTGACTCAGGGCAAGGGGTAGGGGGCTATTGTTTGAGAGAGAGAGGCAGGGGTGGTTAAAGGGGGAGAAAGAAGTAGAAAAGAAACAGCTTCTTTCTCTAGCCTCTGGAACAAAATGTATTTCTCAATCCTTTGGTCTCCTTTCTGTGTTAAATAAATGGTTTTTGTAAGTTCTGCATCTTGGGGACAAATTTTAATGCAGAAGTTAATAAGCATATATTTCTGAGTACAAAACTGTAATGGTCTGCTATGACGTTTTATTTTGTCTAATAGGTGCCATTTCAGGAATTACTACAATGATAGGGAAATCACAAACAAGTCGTGTTTGACCTGTTTTGATTATGTTCGGTGAGACATTAATGTGAATTGCACTTATGACAACATTGAGAAAGAATATAGTGTCACTTGACAAACAAAGACAATCAGCCAAACACAAGCCGTCCCGCCTTAAGATCGAAGAGACATTCAGCTCCGTTTCTTCACGATTGGCGACGGAGTCGGTCAACACATCTTGGTCTCAGACAATGCCGAAGTGGTATTGAAGCCATGCATATGGGATGTGGTACATGAAATCCATAATGGTAAACATTGACAGATGGCGTCAGTTTGTTTCCATTGGGGACTGAGATTGGTACACTTGTCCTAAGTGGCCCATTGGTGCTGAAGACTAAGCATGGTTGAAGAATACCCTTAATAACGTCCTTAAACAGGACCTTTTGTGGCCCCAGCCTTTCTCAGGCCACAGAATTAGGCTTCCTTTTCTGTGGCCTTTCTCTCCCTCTTTTCTCCCCCTATAAACCACTATGTGAAGTGGTTCATTACGGAGGCTCTCCTCCACTCAGGTAGTGGCCCCAGCCATTCCCAGCTCTTCAGTCCTGTAACTCTCCGAGGAAGGAAAAAGGAAAACATATTGGACAAAGGTCCTGTTAGCACTTCCTATGGAAAATTAGCAGCTTTCGCAAAGGTAGAAATCCCAATTACCTCACATTGTGAGGATGTGCCTAAAGGCTCGCTAGCAACTCGCAACAGTGCCAAAGTGAGCACCCCCCTCCCCGATCCCCAATTAAGAGCGAAGATGCTCTTCTCCCTCCTGAGTGCATCTATTTACCTTGTCCAAAGCTCCCCACTCCTGGAGCCCTCAAAAATCCCCAAAATGCACCTTTGAGACACAGAAGTGCACTCTTGCTTGAAGCGGGGTGGCGATGGGCCTTTTGCATCCCAACCGTTGTGCCCTTCAGGTCCAGTGGGTCTGCTTGGGATGCATTGTCCGTCCCTGAGAATTCTCTCAGGACAGGAACAACAGTGCGGAGACTAAAGGAAGGGTGGGTGGGGGGGTGCATGCTTGTAAGAAAAATAATGGTGGGGAAAAAAAAAAAAAATTGTACGTCACTATAGACGGATCTGTAAGGTTGGCTTCAGATTTCACTCTCTGTGGAATGCACTAGACCTCTAAGGCCGCCAAGAATGTTAGTGTAGTACACTGTCAAAAGCTCAAGGAGGAACCCGACGCTTTCAGATGACTGGCTGAATTAAACCTCCTCCTCCTCAGCTAAACAAATGCTTGTTTTGGCATACGGCGACGAGAAGAAAATTCTGAACAAGGCTACCGCAATTGGAACAAGGTCTAAATAGACAAAAAGGAATGTGTTTGTGTTTTGCATGTAAGAATGATCCAAAGACAAAGAATCATCACTGTTTTCATAAGTCACATATCTTAACAATCAAAATGTTCAAAATGGAAATATCTGGTGTGAATCTCAGGCTGACATTATGCGCTCAGTCTAAACTGCAAAAGCCTTGTCCATATATTTTTAAAACATGATAGTAGGGCAAATGCCTGACTCGGTGCTCTGCTGTATTTTTTAATACAGATGTAAAAATCGTAAGGTTCTCAAAATCCTGCAATACAAGCGGTAGTTCTTGTTTGGTAGAGGTCATGGAAAACAATCGTAGGAGCCAGACTTCCGTTATGCTTTGTCTGTTTTCAGGCATTTTCAGTCCGTTTCCTTTTGCAGATCTTTCCACTTATTAATACTTAACTGCTCCTAGAGGATTAAGATCGTATAAAAATAAATGTTTTGCTGTCATTGAAAATGTGCTTTTTGCCATTCGGATCATTGATCATCGCACGGGTTCAATGCAATGTAGGAGTTGATGTGAGAAGGCTGACAGCTCGTAATAAATGTCTTTTACTTAGCAGTGAAGGATGGCAAATGGCAAATACAATGAGCAATTAAATTGATCTTTTTTATAAAAAATTAAAAATATATCTTTCATATTCTAATGTATTTAAATTATTCATGTTTAGCAGAAGAATAGTGTACTTTTAATACTTTTATAGGTCATTAAAATATTTAAAGTACCAATTGTTATTTTAAAATCCTTATAACTGTCAACTAAATGATTGAAATGATTAATATATATTTTACCTTTCTCATCAAATACAGTGTAGCTTTCTATAATCTCTCTCTCTCTCTCTCTCTCTCTCTCTCTCTATATATATATATATACATTTAACACAAATATGAGATCTCTACACAACTACATGAATTGCAGATATTTTTTTACTAAACATGTCTGTCCTTTAGACAACATGATAAATTAGTGTTTCCTTCAAAATTTCAGCTTTTTAAATGTAGTATGCCATGGTCCTTGGTAGTTTTAGAACAATGACAGATGAAAATTATATTTAATAATTTTGAATCTCATATATTTAATCTCATAACACTGTACAGTATTTCATTGCTATGACAGAAACAATCAAATCTGTTTAGATTTATCTTATGACAAGTGCAGCAGAATTTGTACATGAAATCTTAAGTCAATATAGAATGTGACGGGTGAAGATTAATGAACACTTACTACATATTTCTCTCTTTAATTAGCCTGTCAGAGTGGAGATTTTCTAGACATTGTAGTGTTTAGTAGAATGAAAACTCCCTTGAACACTGAAGCATTGAGCGAAGTGAAAATCGCAGTGTTACACTGAAACATTTTGCCGCAAGCTATAGCAGTCAAAAATCCCTCAAGCACTACAGCGTTTAGTAACCTGCTCCTCAGAAGGGAAAGTTAATGCTAAGAAGCCTCTTCACTGATAAATAAATGCATGTTAATGTCAGTGTCTTTATTTAGTTTGGGCGGAAAAACTTTTTCTAAGAACTGCAGAAGACGACATCATTAATACCATGTTTTGAGAATTTTAGCAAATTATTTATTTTGTTTCATCAATAAGAAAAATATGCAATTTAATCTGACAATGCTCTCAAAAGATTAAAAGATTTCATTTGACAAAATAATAAAAATAATAACACTATTGGAGCAGCATTTTACAACTGATGGGTTTCTTAATAAAAGAGTCCAACAAAATATGACAATACTACTTAACTTAATATGAACTTGTTTTTGATGCTATCTGATGATTAGGCTTACCAATCAAATCAGTTCACAATGCAATATGCAAAAAATAATAAGCCCTTGAACTGCTTTTAGGTCAGTGAGACATCAGAACTTCACTATTAATTAAACAAAGACAACAGTGCATTCTGATAGCTAATCATTATGGTTGTGATCTCTCTTGCTGTCCTATCCATGCCACTCTCTTTGTTTCTCTTTAATTGAACATGTTTTGGATCCAAAACAAGGTTTTTCATTAGTGAATGCAGTCCACTCGTTGTTCATATCTTGCGGTTACAATTCATCATTCAATAGCCGTATCTGCACACAGACACTCGCACCTCTGTATTTGCTCTCTTTAAATTGGCTCTGGCCTGTGGCAAACAGGGCTAGCATCTGGAATAGAGAAATAACACCTGGTGACAGTCGCCTAGCACTACGGCAGTAAATTAAGTCCTCAATGCCACGCGCCGCTTAAGTGCACGATGCACGATACCAATCTGCAAGTTTATTATTGCCCGTCCCCGTTTGCCATTATCGGAAAACACAGTCATTAAAAAGCATTTGACCTTTTTTCAACAAGGATCCAGAAATTACTTTCCTTTTTTTTCCCCCTGCCTGCTCTCTCTGTCTGCCGTTCTCGAATCGTGCTCCTCAGCAAATTGTAATACGACCCCCTTCACAAAGTGAACTACAGCCAGACAGCCCTGAGGAGATATTGCATTTAGTTAAATGTTATATCTGCCAATTTCATGAAGACAATGAAGAGGAGAAAATACGATGGAGACAAGAGGGAGAGAGAGAGAGCGAGAAAGAATATGGCATCCTTCTGACAATGTAAAGAAGACAGCTTTGGCTCTTGGACAGTGATGCGGAAGCTTGCTAACAGAGTGACTGTTGGTGCTTTCAGAGCAGGGAGGAGAGAGGAGAGGGTGAGCAGAAACTCCCCCAGGCTCTTTGAAATCCCTCCTCATCGCTATCAAGGCCTGTCACATGTACTGGATTCCATGCATTTGTTTTCAGCAGGGTATGAACCTGAGCTTGGCTCCTGGAACTGTTGTCGGAGTCACGTTTCCAAGGGTCTGTGCTGAGCTGGAACAATAAAGATATGGCTTCTTTAGTAAAGCCAAACTCAAATAGATATTTCCTGACTTGCGTCAGTTTATGTCAGGCCACTGGGTCCAGAAACTGTGTTGTTTAGCTAAATTAAAAAAGAGCATATTAACAGGGCCTATTCTTTGATGATATAATAGAATTTATTATATCATCAAAAAATAAAGCAAATAAATAAATAAAATTATTATAATAATAAACAATTATTATTATATTATAAAAATTAAAAAAGAGCATATTAACAGGGCCTATTCTTTGATGATAAAAGCATTTATTGTATCATCAAATAAATCAAGAAAATAAATAAATATAATTATTTTAATAATATACAATTATTATAATTATTAATATATAATATTTCCTGACTTACATCAGTTTATGTCAGGCAACTAGACCAATAATCTGTGTTGTTTATCAACATATAAATAGCATATTTATAGAGGGCCTATTTTTCAATGGTGTGTAAGCCAATAAATAAATAAATATAAACATAAACATATTATTATTATTAATCATAATAATAAGCAATTTAATCATTAGACAAGCTTTGGAAATGCCAATTCAAATAGATATATTTCCAGACTTGCATCAGTTTATATCAGGCAACTGGGCCTACAGACTGTGTTTTAGCAAATATAACTACAATATTATCAAGTGCCAACAATCAATAAAGTATTATTAATTTTGTATTGTTAATTACAGTTATGAATAAGGAATGTAAGCTTATAATAATTATTTAAAACTTTAAAACTTAAAAGCTTTTAGTTTAAAACATTTATATACTTAATATAATTTGTATATACCCATATAAATATTATGTGTATATATTATGTGTGCATATGCCAATCACATATAATATACCTCATATATAATGAATACAATTTTTAATATACATTTTTGAAAGAAGTCATATGGCATACATCAGATATCAATATAATTGTCTACACTCTTTGTAATCATCATATGTGAGATAATAGTTATTAAATTCTTTTTCTATTCTAAGAACTATTCCTCTGTGTCTATGTTCCAGTGTTTGTAATGTGTGAACCGCTCTGTCCAGCTGTGTCTCCCTGCAGGGGGTGCTGTGCACAGCTCTGGACCAGAAGAGCTCATCTGTTTAAGAAAAAAACACATTTATCAAAACTACATCCACAAAATAAAACACGATCACCTTCAAAGCTGTCTTAACAGTATCATACCTCACAAGTCTGCTTTGGGTTAGCTGTGAATTGAGTCATCGCTTGCGGCTAATTATCAGAAGTGGTGGGTGGTATGAAAAAGGCCTACAGACTGAGTGAAGACATCCGTTGTGTAAAGAATGTGTCTCCAGGCGATATTAACTCCCAGAACTGCACCGTAGCGGATGAAGAACAGGATAGGAGGTGTAAAAAGGGGCTTATTCAGCAGGGGTGACACGAAATTTCCATACGGGCAGAAAATCGGATTTAACGGCGCATCACCACAACAATAGCTGAGTACACTGTGACATGTTGTTTTGCCAACACAAAAGGCCCAATATCCCAAACAGATTCATCTTTACAGACTATGAAATTGATCTGACTTTTAAAAGCCACGGTTCCTTTGTTTAGTTAGGGTACTGCATCATGTATAACATCTTCTTTGAGCATGTTTTGGATACTATGGATGTGGTGTGATCACCACTGATGGAGATCAGTTTGTAGTATTAGTTTGTGCTACAAGGTGAGCCACATCCAGACTACTGCTGTTCTAAAGACACTAGAAACTATTCATTATTTTCCCATCATTGCTTAAAGGTTTCAATTCTGTCATCATTTATTCATCTTTATTTCTTCAGTGGAACACAAAAAGAGATATTCTGGGTTTTTTTTTCCATCCATACAATTAGAGTCACTGAGGTACAATGTAGTTTATAGTTTTGTGTGACAGTAGAAAGACATATAGATATGAAATGTATGAATTCTCATCTCTTTAAATTATTACTGCAATTCTATGAAGGTAGGCTCTTTAAATAACTTTCTGACTCATTTTTCATGCATATTTATTAAGTAGAATATATAATAGGGTGTACATTACTAATTATGCTACATGGCTTCTTAGGCAGAACTATAGCTTCAGCAATAATATTTTCAATGTGTATTTATGACAACAAAGTTCAGATGGTTGCTAAGAGACCTCTTTTTTGGCGTTGGTTCTTAAGAGAATCTTTCTGAAGAAGAAGGACAGTGAAATATTTACCCAGACTATTCTAAAGCTTTCTGACTTTTGCACGTCTGCCTGCAGAAATAGGTCATTTTATCCACTTTTGTCCTATGCCAAGAGCAAAAATGTAATAATTAGGTTTAAAAAAAGATTTAGACCAAGTAACCTCTCAGAACATCAAAAAGACGTTACAAAATCAGTATAAGCAAATCACAGTTCATTAATGCAACATTTCTATCTCATATAATAAATATCACAACACTATTGTGTGCTGGGTATTAATAAAGAATTTGCAGTTTGTCTAGACTGATTTCTACAAAATGTCTTTACTTTTTGGTGAGAACTAAAAATGCTCCCATATGCTTGCCATATGAACAGACTTCTATCCCTTTTTGGGAAAACCAGTGTTGTATTGTGAAGTTGCCCCCTGCTGTTGTAACTAAAGGCCAGAGAATGAGATACTAATGATAAAATGCAGACATCAGTGTGGATGGAGATGCCATTCAGTAATTAGAAAGACAATAACAACGAAGCATGTGTATGTCAGCTTTTATTTCAGCTACAATTCTACCTCGGTGTCTTTGTCTTTGAGGATGCGTTTCTCTAAAGAAGGTGTGATAGTTCTCACCTCCCTGAAGACACAAACACTTTGGCACACACACAAGGTTTGGAGGCAGTTCTCCTCCCCACCTAATAAATACATAAACAATCAGACAAACATGGAGCCAATTTCCCCTTCACAGCCCCACTAATTCACACACACACACACACACACACACACACACAGACAGAGCTCTTCTAATTTTCCTTGGGCTGCCACACTGGCAGGGAGTATGTTGTAGCACAAACAGAGATGTGTTTTGGGTAATTGCTCGTGCTGTGTTTGTATGGAAATCTCTGAGTGTGTGACAAGGCTAGATAGCTGTCCAATGTTGTCCTGATCCACGCTTTAGGCGACTGGCCAAAGTATTTTATCTCTTAATGTATTAGAGTGATCTTCCAATTAGCCCACGCTCATAATACCCCAGGATCTGGGGGCACTGTGTGTGTGTGTGTGTGTGTGTGTGTGTGTGTGTGTGTGTGTGTGCATCGCTGAGGGTGTGTATCGGGGGGCTCTGTGATAGTTCTGCTTGAGAGGTAAACTGAGGTGCTTATTGTCTGGCGCGGGGGGTTGTGCGCTTTCCGGGGCTCCTGTTGTAAAGTTTGCTGATAAGCGAACCCGGCCCTTGAGCATCCATTCTGCCTGGAACATTAACACTCCTTATCGCCGGTCCAGATAACGAGCGCATGCCATTTGCCTTCCGAGGAATTAGCCCGTCTTCCTTGGCTAACCAGGCAGTGGTGATTAACCTTTACACTGTCCAATATTCTCTGGAGACTCCCTCTCTCAGATTAGACACTATTAGTTATGACTAACTAAATGAACAGCTCTCGCCTCTCTAGACGGAGAGCAAGAAAGAGAGAGGAAGACAGATAGCAGGAAAGAGACAGAGGACCGGTCATGCACAGCTCATATGTGGATGGCTGTAGGAGTGGCTTAAAGTGGGAACGAATTAGTATTATATTGTATTGCATATTCACTAATATGCGCTCTTATTTAGATTTGCATGTCTATAGATAACCACAATTGCCTTGCGTTTCAACATATACTGTAAAAGAAGCGTAAAATACTCAGTAGTTTAAGATGCACCAAATCACGGGTTTTAGAATTCATCTGTTTCTTGTTAGTCAACAAAGATCTGTGTAAATAAATAAATAAATAAATAAAACAGTTCCATTTAATT
Organism: Tor tambroides; assembly: GCA_021397915.2. Classification (NCBI taxonomy): domain Eukaryota; kingdom Metazoa; phylum Chordata; class Actinopteri; order Cypriniformes; family Cyprinidae; genus Tor; species Tor tambroides. The sequence goes on from JAFVLL020040622.1 coordinate 13,833, forward strand.
CTAATTTATATGGTACTTCAATAAATTGATTTGGAATAATCATGAAAATATTGCTTAATGCTTACAGGAAAACCAATTATTGTGTGAGATTATATTTCTAATCATAATTGATTTAAACATTTTAAGAAATGTGCGTTACTGACTTATTTTCCTCCAATTAATTTTATCTGAGTTTTATGTATTCATTTATATATTGAAACAGAAGAAAGATGCCAGTGGCAATGTGAAGGCATAAAACAAACAAGATGAAAAAAATTAAAATGTACACACAAATGACTTTATATACAGATATGTAGCTTATTCATTACCGTGATATCGTATTAATCATCCAGTCTGTCCTTGAATGACTGAATGAATAAATGAGAAAAAAAACAGAGGAACACACTAGGAAATGGTAAATATAATGATAAATATAATGAATAAATGCAATGAATATAATAAATAAAGCAAATACAAGCAAAAAAAATGAATTTGGTATTTTCTTATATTTTATATTATACATTAAATGTCCGTACTATCCTTAAATGATTGTAATTTATGTACAAAATCAGAAAATAATGTTTTCTGTGTATGCATTATGCAGTGTGTATCTATTGTATTTCATATTTTAGTATTTTCTGCCTATTTCTGTAATCAGAGGCCTTTGTTAACTGGGAAAATGTCAGGAAACTGTAGAAACTGCAGCAGATGTGGATAAAAAAGAGGGATGTGAGCGTGTCAGTGTGGCAGTGGATGTAGAGGCTCTATTTGCCTGCAGTCTGAGCTCACTGCTCTTGACAGGGGTCAAAGTAATAATGTGATAGAGACAATATGTTGAGCAGGCCCCAGCCAGAAAAAAGGGCTGTGTGTGTGTGTTTGCTTCCAGATGAGATAACCACGCTCTGGCTGGGGGGTAAAGTGCTGTACAGCCCACTGCCTCTCTATGTGTGCGGTTTCCCTCAGCACATGCACATACACTGTCACCACTGGCAGAGCTAAACATATTAAGCCATCACATCAGGGCCGAACTGACAAGAGATGTGATGAGGTGATCCTTACAGACTTAAATCTGACTGCACCCCATGCCTCAGGCTCTCTCTCGGTCTCATTCACTCTTTCTCACCTTCTCTTTAGTGGTTGATATGATATCAAGACTCAAAATATTTGTCTCAAATGCAGTGTGTGAAGATTTGCGTGAAAGCATTTTCTGCCATATCAGAGTAGAGCATGGGATTTCAATCGCTGGACCATTAGTCATGACGACGTGCATTCAAAATCCTCAAACTTCATACACACTGCGGCCTAAACACACGTTCGCACGACCATCAATTTGAAAGCTATCACACGCGGTCCGTCAGCGGGCGCTGTGTTTCTGCAAGATAACTTCACAGACGTGACACGGGATGACACTTGTGCACACACTAGTACATGGAGCTATCCAAGCTAGTCACATTTTCAACCAGATTAAGTCTTCTTGTTGAAAGTGACGGTGGAATTGGATTACCGCACTGGAAACAAGCCCCTGGATTTCTTGCAATGAGCAAGTACCTTTGAAAGAACGCCATACTTCTGAACGCAAACACACACACACACACACACACACACACCGTTTTCTTCACAATGATGCCGCACGCACACGTGCAGCCAACATTCCCCCGACGCTGCAGACACATTTATCTATGGGCACAATTAAAAGCATGAAATTTGAACGTGCTGCGTTAACTAAGAAAGCGCTTTTGTTCCTGAGGAAACAAAAGCTTGGGGAAAAAATGAGTTTTTCAACCTTGAGAGAGCAGCGCCAAGGCTCACTGATACCCAGAATAATCACATTCTACCTCAAATCCCTGTAGCTGGCACAGGTAGAGCTCATTTAAGACCGTCTACTGGCTACTCTGAAAGGGAGGTGCGGAAAAGTGTTCTTCAACATCCGCCCTCGGAGCGTGGACCCTTTCAGCCTACAAAAACACCCCGAAGGGCTGCCAGAATCAAATGAAGCGGCCCCTCGAATGTCCCTTGCCTCGGTGAAAGTGTGCACTCGTGGAAGCAAGAAACCAGCGTCGCTGTTCTCCATTAAGCTGGTCCACCACCGGCGCTCGAAACGAAGCCTCGTCTCCACCTTAAGAGAATGACTAATCAAGCTGCCTGGGCTCCATTTGCAAGCTGTCAGTCAAGCAGCTTTGCTATCTTCCCACCACGGCTTCCTCCTCTAATACCAATTTAAATCGTTCACGGGCCTTCTGCTGCCATTATTCAAAAAGATCATAATAGTTTTCCTCGTGCCCAAAGCACAAAAAATCAATTATTTCCCCACAAAGACTTGAAAGTACTTAGCGTGGGGCTGCGGCGAGTGGAGCTGTGGGTTATATCAAATTGAAACTGCACTCATTACACGCCACACAATTAGTTACCTCTGGTCTGCGCAGCCTTTCATTCCAAATGGCATATCTGTATTATTACAGAAACAAGCATGCAAATGCCATTGTTGGGGATTTAGAGAAATCAATAGGACAGTGGCGCGAGCGTTTGGTGGCCCGTCACTCAAATCTGCTGCGGGCCAGAGATAAAGGTCTGAATTCAAATTAGTGCCGGCAGCCTGTGACATCACAAGTGACACCCCAAATAAAAGCCTGGCTCCATGATATGTGTAATTATTCCCCACGACTTCTCCTCCTTTCTTCGCCCCTCATTGTGTGGACTTGTGTAACTATGTTTCGTATAAAAGGATTAAGAGTATTTTAATGAAAAATTGTAATTGTTTCTTTGTGTGTGTGTGCTCGCTCCATGGATACGTGCAGTGTCCGAGAGTGTGTGAGAGAGTTGTTCTTATCCAATGAGCGAATAACATGTTTCTCATTTGTTTCTCTTTTACTCTTTTGATTATAAAATAATTATGGTCAGGAGTAATGTCAGAATTTCTAGCTCACTTGAACAATCACTTCACTACCTACACCGATATAAATGCCAAGGTTGTGTGTCAATTTAGAATTGAATTTAAAATGCCTTGTAGTTTCCAGTTCAATTCCTGGATTGAATTTATATCAAACTGAAGGCAGCTAACAGGGTGCAGAATTACATTTTTTATAATGTACTACAATACTGAGGGTGCAGATAATTGCCACTTTTGGCAATAAGTGGTATAAATAGCAGAAAAACCTACTATTTTAACATATAGTGTAACTAGAATCTAGCTATTTACACTTAGTGTAAATAGCATATCACTAAAAAAATACTGCTATTTTCACTTAGTGTAAATACAATCCATTGCTATTTGCACTTAGTGTAAATAGCATCTGTTGCTAAGAAAATATGGTATTTTCACTAAAAATGCCTTGTAGTTTTCAGTTCAATTCCTGGATTGAATTTAAATCAAACTGAAGGCAGCGAACAGGGTGCAGAATTAAAATTTTAACATGAGGACTGTTATTAGCTTTAAAAATGTGAAGTTTAAAGATTTACTGATAGATTAGACAGTTGCATGTTGTTTACATCATATTTAATAAATTCATTTTTGTGGACCAATGTGGATGGACGCTTTCCAGACACTTTCACTTTTCCAGAATGCATTACATGGGATGAATTTATTTAAATTACAATTTAGCAGATTCCTCCTCCTGTCATTCCAATTCACATTCAGGGGCCATATGATTTCCAATGAAAATATAGACAGTATCATGAAATCCAGTCATAAAAATTGAATAACTATTTTATGCAGAATATCATGGAATTCAGTTAAATGTGGATGAAAAACTTCATCTCCAGAGCTGCTCTCATTTCACGAGCATTTCCCCATTTCATTTAATAAAACTATTGTCAGAAATATATTACTATAATACAGTAGAATGTACAATTTTGTGTGTTTTAATTTAAACAGTAACCCTCTTTGTATAGTAGGCTATTTTGTTTGCCAAAAATGAAAGGAATTGTTTGAATTTTATTTGATTTTACTTTGACAAATTAATGAAATAAAGTTGTATATATTCTTTTGATTACCGCCATATTTAATTTGTATTAAATCATAAAACACAGAAAGAAGAAAAATTAAAACACAGTTTAGGGCACTTTTACTGTTAAAATTGTAATAAATTATAATAGATTAAATGTACACTAAGTGCAAATAGCCTGCCTTGTTGGCAGAGGCTATTTACACTATCTCCGCCCACCAACGTGTGCTTGGGGTAGTCAACACTAGAAAAGACGACCATCAATAATCAGCTCCAGTGGTGTAAATGTTAAAGCACGGACTGTAGTCTTTTTGACACAATCAACAGGAGTTTGAATCCTCCTTTTGCCAAACTTTTTTTCTTCCTCTTAAAATCTCTTATCACGTCAGAAAGACATTTATTTTCAATAAAAATTAAGGAAATAATTAAAAAGTTGAAAATAAAGTATCGGGTAGGGTTAGGGTAGGTGTAGGGAGGGCTTCCATTTAATCATTTGAATTAACATTATAATTTACTCTCAGTATGTTATACTGTTGACAATAAGTAGTATAAATAGCAGAAAAACCTACTATTTTAACATTTAGTGTAAATAGAATCTAGCTATTTGCACATAGTGTAAATAGCATATCGCTAAAAAAATACTGCTATTTTCACTTGGCGTAAATAGAATCCATTGCTATTTACGCTTAGTGTAAATAAGATCTATTGCTATTTGCACTTATAGTATAAATAGCCTCTATCGCTGCAAATAGCTGCTGCAAATAGCTGCTGCCACGTACTTTTTGATTATTAAAATTTAATTAAAAGAAACCAGAAAAACAGAATCCAGAATGAACAAAATGGAAAACATGGAATTATTGTGAAAAAATAAAATGGATTTCGCAGGGCCCTAACATTCCAATCCAACTTCCTGTGGGTTGTGGTAAATTCAATTCAAATTCACACTCACAAATTGTAAGAGAGCCAATTCTTCAGTGGTGAACAGTGCACGACCCTGATAAGTGCAACATGTTAATTCATTTTCGGCTCAAAAAACACGTAAGAACTTATTGTAGACAACTTGAGTCCTGTAGATCTGACCCCAGGCTAGCCTTCAATCTGACCCCATGCTGGGACAGGTAAGAGGTCAGAGGTCGTGATCTGCAAGTCCAGAGGTGGGCTGAAGACACAGTGGACAAGGGTTAAGCATGTGCAGCGGAAGTGCCCAAAGTGACCTGTCACCCAGGTGATCCTTTAACAGCTCTCAGAGCGTTTGAGTGGCCAAAAGAGGGACAACAATTACCAATTAGCAGCCTCATCTCCACCCCCAAAACAAAAGCCAGCAGGAATGCAACTGCTTAAAAGCTACAAAGAAGAATTAAAGGGAGGGGGGACTGAACATTCCTTCCAGCCACACACCCTCGAGCTACATCCAGCCGCTGTTCAAGGTGCGTCTGTTATTTCTGAGTCGGGCAAAGAGCGAGCGGTGTGTGTCTATCCGTGTTGCGGCGCTCATATTTGCGACGGTGCTGCTCATTTCGAACATAGGAGATATCCCAAACATCTCTCATTCAAAAACAAACAAAGACGTGCCCTTCGTGCGGCGGGGACGAGTGGAGAGAGAGAGCGGGAGGGAGGACATGCCCTTTCTGGCCTCTTTTTCTCTCTCTCTGTGTCCTGCCCCCTTCCCCTTTAACACAGGGGTTCCTCATTCAGTGTCGGTTAAACGTTTTCACAGCCACACAATGCCAGAGCAAGATGGCAGGTGCGAGGGAGACGGAGAGAGAGCGTAGGAGAGTGAGAAAAGGAGAAAGACAGAAAAAGCAAGCGAGAGAGAGGAGGTCAGCCCATTTGGCACAGTAATCACTGTGAGCATATTAACGGAGACCCAGGTGTCTGCGCTTGACCCCCGCATGACGGTTCCATTAACCCGGCAGGCTGGCAGGGAGTGTCCGGTAAAAGGGTGTTCCATTCAGCAGCGCTGAGTCGGGTAGGGCCTTGCTCGCCTTCATCGCCACCACCACCAAAAAGAAGCAAACCCTTCCATTCTTGTAAACAGCCCCCACTGGACACAAGCATGTTATAAGGGCCACAAGCCACTCACAAGACCTCCGATATAATACACGCACACCAATACGCACACACATGCTGCTTTTTTCTGTACCCAACCAAGTGAGATAAAGACTGGCAGCCTAGCTGAGGGGAGGTGGGTGTGAAGGGGAGGGGATGAGAAGGGTGGATGGGGGCTTCAGAGTTGTCATTCAGCTGCTGCCAAAGCACACACTGCACAACGCCACATTGTGCGGGGATTGTTAGCTGTGCTGGGTGCATCTGCTAGACGATTTACATTTTGTACACAAGCATGTTACAACACAAGTTTGTTTGTACACATTGGTGCATGTTGTGTTTTGACGTGCGGGACACGTGCTCATTTTGTGTATGTGTCATTTTGAGTTGGAATAAGTCGTTTGATTATAAGAAACAGAACCTTGATAACAAAGTATGAGGGTCACGAATTAAGATTACATTTTCGCAAATTATTTTCTTCCCTCATTGTAGTTACATTTAACTAAATCACAATGAATTAGTACAACGTTGACCATGCTTTAACTTAAATGAGGGAACGAATTGGTCGAATTTAATTGAATTCTCAATATCTATTTCTTCTTCTGCATGTCGTGTGCACTGTAGGTTTGTGCGCTGTTATTTTTGATAAAAATTAATCTTAGCTTTCAAGTTTTATCAGAAAATTCAAACAATAAATGTCGCTTGGAGGCTCAGTAACAGGTGTGACATATCACTGTATTGCTGCCAAAATAGCTGTCAACAACATGTAACATGACGTTCATAGAAAGTCCAGTGTTTTAGTTAGTAAAAAAAAAACTAACCTTTTTTTTTTTTTTCTAGCTCATAAAGCTCAAAATGTGTTTCTGGGTCAAAACGACTCAAAATAATGGAGCAGGCCACACGTGTTAAACGTTGCTATATATAACATTTGGATTTATATGAGTTTTTATATGTCAAGAGTAAGATTTTGCACTGTCCTAACATGCCTACACAATTGTGCAGACTCATCATCCTGAGACTGTGGTCAGACAGACCATCGTTGTATCAATTAGACAACACCAGTCAAATAAAATCTGAACTTGCCTTCGGGCGACTGAGTGATATGTCACTCCCTATTTGCATCTGTAACAAATGTTTATAACCTGGGAATCGAACTGTACCGTTGCCTTACTAGAGAAGACATTTACTGAACACCGCTTTGTCCATGTTGAACAATATGATATTTCATTTTTATTTCAGTTTCTTGTGCATCACTGCAACAACAATGAATAGCCGACTTATTAGTTTACTACTGAATAAATACAGTCCTCTTAGGGCACTGATGTTCACTCTTAATCATGTTCACTTCCTCTTTCACAGGCAAATCAAGACACAACATGATTTACTTGTAGATATGCCAGCATGACATTTTTGTGGTTAAACTAAGGGAGAGATCAGTACAGAGAAGCCTGAAGCTGGAGCCAGACGCTTTACTGACACAGAGACAGTGATGGAGAGCGTACCCACGCTCCATGACAGCAGCACAACGCCTTAGTTTAGCTTAGTCAAATCGGCAGTTAGGTGTCAAAACAGTGTGAATGTCATTCAGTGGTGCACCACCCAAGCAACAAACACCTCGGAAAGCAGCAGATCCTGATCTCAGGTAGATCCAGCCAGGCAGCTTCAGGCAACATCTGCTCATCCAGTACCATCCATACAAATCAGCATAATTGCAACGCTTATGTAAAACTTCTTTGATGACATCATCACTCACAATCACCTGCCCTTTGGGACGTAGCGGGCCGCATCCCTCTTTACATTTTCCAGTAATGCCTGGGTATTAACTCAAAGACAACCAACTCAACTAGGCTAAATGAACAAACAGAAGTAATCACAGTGGGAATTATAGCAACCAGTCTGTGGCAAGTTGTGATTTTACATATTTGCCTGTTTGTAAATGCAAAGATGACGGTTTTTAAACACAAAGTTGACACAGCTGGTGGGCAAAGTGTTATTTTAAATAGTACAATACAGAAAAAAATATTACATATTTATTTTAAACTGAAAGATTAGATAAACTGGAAATGCCTTTTTGTGTTGTAATTTTTATATGCATAAGAAGTTTTTAAGATCTACCGATTTCAATTGTATGACAGATTTTCATGAAATCAAATTGGTGCATTCAAATTTGATTATTTAATTCATGAACTTTAAAAACTTTAAACAACACAGTTTGGTAAATGGCAAAACAGCTACATTTGCTTTTAAAACAATTAAGCTAATTTTATATGTACTAAAACTAAACATATTTAATTTAATAAAAATTGTAATGTTTGTTTTAATTTCTTAGTAAATTTAAAACAATATATGTACATATATATGTAAACATTTCAAAATATCAGAGAACAGTGAAAACACAGCAAAAACATTAGAGCGTAGCACTTCCATCTGTCATTATCAGGCAAATAGATAGCCCCGCCCACAAACTCACCTCATTAGTTGGTCTGCTCAAACAAGCAGATCAATATGTTGATAGTGTCACAGAACAATGTTTTGAAGGGAATCAATCTACAAATGACACAGTCGTCGAAAATATTTTAACATTGAAAAAATGACCTACTTTATGTTTGTAGTGTGCAGCGGACATACATAAACACGTCACTTTTCAGCCCTTTTTCCTCTGGTCTCACCCACTCATTGAACGTCTCCTCCCAGTCAATCCACTGGCCACTTTGATCAGTGTCTCTCAGTACATGAAACTTCCATTAGAGCTTAGGTGATGAGGGAAATCAGTGGGATTGGTTGCTGTATCCGTACCTTCTCCCAGATGGACAAAGCAGAATAAATATTGCAGATAATTTGCATATTGAGCAGAATATTGGTGTAGTGTGTAATGCAATCTGATAAACAGAAGCCAAAAGAGGCCCAGTTACATTTTCATCTGCATTGTTATCAGAGGTGGGTAGAGTACCCAAAAACTGTACTCAAGTAAAAGTAAAAGTACTTGTAGAAATATTTACTCAAGTAAAAGTAAAAGTAATAG
>JAFVLL020040623.1:0-28135 GCA_021397915.2 Tor tambroides
CTTGCCGTTTGGACTGTGTTCGCTCCTCGTTTGGATTATTGCTCTCGTTTATGGATTATCTCTCTGCCTTGCCCCTTTGGATACTGTTCGCCGATCGTCGACCCACGCTTGCTCTACGGATTGCACTGTGTCTTGCCTCTGCCATACCTGTTCGCTGTCTCCCGACCCTGCCTGTATAACCATGTCTTATAATAAAGCTTTGCGTATGGATCCGCACGTCTCACGTCTCGTCAGCCCCGTAAACAAACTGATCAAACTGACTGTAAAGGCATTTATAATGTTACAGATTTTTATTTCAAATAAATGCTTTTCTTTTGGACTTATTCATCAAAGAATCCTAAAATAAATAAATAAATAAAAAAAAGTCCACAAAATATAAAGCAGTTTTCAACTGCTGAACTTGATGTTTTAACTGTTGTCAACACTGATCATAAGAAATTTTTCTTGAATATTTTTGTATATTTAAATCATAACTTAACATACATAAACATAAATTACATAATAAATTATACCCAGCACCTAACCCTTAATAAGCAGCAAATTAGGGGAAAAAAGTTACCAAATTTATAATTATAAATTCTGAAAAAAATTGTAAGTATGAACCATATGACAGCTTTTATGCTAAAATATGTGTATGCATGGATAGAGAATGAGGCCCATTATTGTTAGTTCACAAGGAAACTGTGCTTCTATGATATTGAGAGCACAGGCTCAAAATGAATTGACATTCAGTACTACAGATGAGTTATTTGAGAATGGATCCCTGAATAAAATTGCCATGAATACAAAGTCCTCAGGTTCTCAAACTGTCTTCAGATCAGTTCCACATCTGCCTAATGAACAGTGGCTGTCTGTCACCCTGCAGAGAGCTGAGCTCTAGAGGCCTTTAATAAGGTTAAGGAGGGGTGGTAACATATGTAGGATTCTGATGAGATTAGTCTGTGCTGTGTAAAACAGATGACAGCGCAAACATTGCGGCTCATATCAAAAGAACTAGGACTGCGTCGTGTAAGACCGCCTGAGAGCAAAACTAACTACCGCAGAAAGGGGCAATTAGAGAGAACTCATTTAAGACTTCAATCAAGACAGTTCATGTAGTTCTTCGTCCGCTCTGGCTGTAAACTCACGTTGGAAAATTGAGAATGGTTTACTGAGCGATAAAGATACTGAGTGCGAGTGGAGGTAAGTGTGATTAATCTGCTGAATTACAAATACACTGTTACACGAATTGGCAGACCGGTTCCCCTGACACACTCTAACATCTTCTGTCATGTGTTTAATGAATTCGTGAAAGGTTATATGGGGTTAGCTCAGACTTCAAGCTAAATTCAGGGAATAGGAACTCAGAAAAGGAAAATTCAGTTTATATTAAGGTTATTTAACATACACAATCACTCAATCGCTAGGAAATGTTCCCCTTCACAGCAGCTCTCATATATACTTTTGCATTTGCACATATTCAGACCTGGAGCTTGAAGACCAACGACTCGTGTCAAACCAGGCTTGACATCAGTGATCAAACTTGCCAAATTTCAATGTGCGGAAGCACAGTCCTTTAAAAAAAAAATTGGGGTGATGAGAGTTATAGATCTAACTTTTCCACTTTTTTTCATTATTATTACACATGAATATTCAGTTAATTTTTTTCTGTCATTTTGATGGAACAGCCGTTTATTTCTTTCAGAATATTTAGTTTTTAATATGTTTAAATTACAATATAACACACATCCAGACATTGCTGGAAGCATTGCAGTAATGAGCGTTTCAGCAGAATATGCAATAAAATATAAAAAATAATGTTTGTTTCTATGTAGAAATTACTCTTTATGCAAGATAGAGAACACTATTGGTTTTATGATGGTATTTTTTATAACTAAATTCACATGTTTTATATTTTAATCATTACTGCCATGTTGTTTTAATGGTTTCAGGAGAATGACCCAATGAGATTTGAGAGCAGCTGCAGATTTTGTGAAAAACAACTAACAGCAATAATTAAACCAAAAGTGAAAATTCTGTCATTTACCCTCCCTCATCTTTCCAAACCCATATGACTTTCTTTGTTCTGTGTAACACAAGAGCTGAATTTTTGAATATTAAAATATTCCTGGCCACTGGGGCTGGCAAGCTTTCAAAATTGATATTCTTCACAAAAAATAAACAGCTTTGTGGAAGAAAGTCATCATGTGGTTTTAGAACAACAAGTGTATGATAAATTACATAGTTTTCTTTTTTTATGAAGTACTCTGTTAGAAAATCTTTTCAAACAGTGTGCCAACCGAAAAATATGAATCAGGATGGCTTTGTTTAAGAAAAAATATTATAAACAGCATTAAGATCTGAAAAGTGGCACTCCGTTTCAATTTTGTCAATTTCCACAGATACACTGCATGATCTTTTGATGGAAAGTTACCTTTAAACTCTGAGCATAAGAGAGCACATCTGACTGAGCTCGTCTTGTTTCTAGGCGACAACGAAGCGGCTTCACACAGATTGTGTTTGTATGAACATCCTCTCATATCAGCCCACGTTTCTCTCTGCTAATTTCATCTAAGCAAATATGCGTGTGCTGTTTAAACCTAATTAACAAAGATTCACACATGGACACTAAACGCACTCCTCCTCTGCCTCTATGCATGGACAAATCTGATTAATACACCACTTCAACGCTGTTCTTAAGGACCAGTGATCTGTAAAACAAAAACTCTTGGTCCAGCAAATCACCAATTTAGCAACCCTTAATTACAACGGCAGCTAATCAAGGCTCTATTGTTAGACGTTAGTATTGATGCTACATGATTTGTTTACAATGATGAGAGAAGTTCGGTATGTGACAGCAACAATGTTTTGACGCAGCAGTCTACATCCATAGATACAGATGGATATATATTTTCACACAAACGGGTGTCCGCTCACCTAAACGCACACACTCCAAAGTCACGGCTGCCACCGCGAATAATAAGGAGAGCTGAGGCAGATCAGACTACGGCTCATTTGAAATCTGGGAATCTCATTAAAAGTGAGAGAAAAGGCTTTTGACAGCCTTCTATGTGACATCTCACCCTCTCCTGCTCGTCCACGTGGGCTGCCCTGTCAGCCGTGTCACTTCCTGTTTGCAGAATTAGTCACTGAAATTCTATGAGACGGGAGTCAGGTTGACAGCTTGTTGTTAAATAAAAAGCCAGCCATAAATTATTAAACCCCCCAGATTTTTTTTCTCTTATTTTTTTTTTTGTATAGTCCACCCACCCAAACTGCAGTCGTAATGGAGGTTCTAGCAGAGCTGAAATGCTTCCTAAATTATTTTGACTCAGCTGGAGCAGGAAGAGGAAAATCAATGGTGATCAGATATGACAAGATCCATTTGTGAACACAGACGTTACAGACGTTCAAGGTCCTCGTAGACCCAACCAGCATTACAAAGACTAAAAATGAAAGGGTTTTAGATTCAGAACCTAATGTAGATCAATAAAATGCATCACCTGCCTTTGTTTAATACTGATATTATCATATGAGCCATTTTCCAATGACTCCTCATTCAATTTGCAAGCAAAGCCAAATCAACCAAAAATCTGATTAAGATATTTACATAAATCTGAGACAAACAGAGCAGCAGGCAGAACTGTGTGTGTTTTTGTGAATAAGAGAGAGACAGCAATAAAAAGTGAGACGGAGAGAGCCAGCAACATCTTTCTCACCTCTATCACAAAAGCATTCGAAAGTGCCAATCACTTGAGTCACAAAGCATGGAAATAGAGAGCCACGGAGTGGACGAGGCCTTGCCTGGACTCAGTGGGGGGTTGATGTATCACACCAGTTTCATTGCCATTCTCCAAACTGAACAATCATTTAACAGCAGCCAGGTTCAGGTCCTCAGCCTCATTTTGCTTAAGAGGGCACCGAATAAAGCAGGTCTGAAGCTTGTATTTCACAGCCGTAATTGGTCTGTGCCAAGAACACAGCACACTCTCACAGGAGGGGGTCCGGCCTCACTGTCTGCTCTGAAAGTACAACTCATTTCTGAATTATTGCTGGCTTTACAAAGTGAGAGCAGAAGCAAAATAAATCACAAAGAAGTAAATGCTGCAACACATGCTTATATTTGAGCAAATGTCTCTTTAGAAGCGAAGTCCGTGTCTATTCTCCAAGCATAATTAAGATAGCACTAATGAGCAAGAGGTTTTTCCCAGCACTGTGAAAACGTTTTCTTCGCTTTTTAAATGAGCTATGAATTCTGGGCCCAAGGAAATGAAAGATTAACACTCAGCTTCAGAGGTCAACAGAGGCCACATTTAAATGCCTTTTGCATCTGTTGCTTTGATTCTATGTAATATATGTATATATTCTCAGCGAACGCCAACATGGTTTCAAAAAAGGTCAGTTTCATTATACATGCAGCTGGGTCATATATATATATATAATTTGAAATTAATTTTTTGTAACAATATGAAAGTCTTCAATGCCACATTCAACGTAACGATTAAAAAATCATTTTAACAGTAGTCTAATAGGCATGTTGGGGCCATAAAATAAAGCCTAATGGGTCAAATGAGGTCTGTGAGGCACCTGTTGAATAAGCAGGAAATAATTGAACACATTACACAACAACAACAACAAAAAAAAAAACTTGATTACGCACTTGCTAAAATAGTACAAAGTGTCCATATACTGTTTCTGGCAACAGTCCAGAGTCCAGAGAAGGTGGGTGCTGTTGTGTGCCGTGTAAACTTATTCTAAGGAATGGTGGCCTTTTGGATACACAGCGTAGACAGAAACAAATGAGAGAGTGTGGCTCGCATGACATTTTACCACAGCGAGTCAATCCACATCCCTTACTGTGAGGATCTAATAAAAAAAAATACAATTTTTATTACTTTGCATGCCTGTCAAATGAACAATAGCTTCATTTCAGAGTGGGACTGAAAGCTGTGTTATTTTTCATGGTGGATTGCAATGACATTGGAGACTCATGATAAGGTAATGATATTTTGCATCGCAAAATGGCATTGTAAGACAGCTCTTTCATGAGTTAATCAAATGAGAAAGACTGCCTACAAGAGGGGCCGCGCGAAGGGAATGAGAACAAATATAATGTTCTTGAGCGAAATGTTAAAAGATGTTGTTATCGACAAACATAAAACATACGTAAATACACTGTCTGTTAGCGAGGTACGTGTTCAGTTTGGATGGATGAAGCCTGTCATTCTTCTGTCAACATCTTCACAGGAATAAACACGGTGAACAAGCTTAAAGTATAAAAAGTATAATTGCTCTTGGATCCACTGACACAACCAAGCTAAATGTAAACCAGGGTAGTACAAAACAAAACAAACAAATCCATCAAAATTGAAATACTTATACAGATACACATATTGTACATTCAAATATTTAGGATCGGTATGTTTTTAAGGCAATGAATATTAATCTTATTCAGCAAGGATGCATTCAATTGATCAAAAGTGATAGAAAAGACATTTATAATGTAAGTAAAGTAAAAACTTTCTATTCATCAAATCCTGAATCCTGAAAAAAAGTCTATCTCCGTTTCGACAGAAATATGAAGAGTTTATTTGCAAAAACAGATAACTCTTATTTTTTATTATGTTATCGTGTTTTTATTGTGTTTTATTGTGTTAGCTGTGTTTTTTAGTTATTTTTTAACCAAATCAAAATAACCCAACTGCAGTTTGATTGAGATTAATTGGAATGCACAATGAAAAGTCGTGATTTTTGAAAACTGTTTTTGCAAATTAACTCCTCATATTCAGAAACACAACTGCTCAACACCGAGCGCCAAATCAGCATATTAGAATGATTTCTGAAGGATCATGTGACACCAAAGACTGGAGTAATGGCTGCTAAAAATTCAGCTTTGCCATCACAGAAATTAATTACATTTTAAAATATATTCAAATAGAAAACAGTTATTTGAAATTGTAATAATATTTCACGTTATTTCTGTTTTTACTGTATTTTGCTTTGGCGAGCAAAAGAGATTTCGGTAACACTTTCTATAAAGCCCATATTTATAATACATTATAAGGGTATTCTTAAGAATGCATAATGAATTATAAAAACCTTATAATTTGTTGTATCGTCTCAAATAATCATAACAACAATTATAATACATTATAATGCTTACGCATTTGCGGTTATAACTTTTAAGATTATGATTATTTATAACACAATGAACACCATATTAAATCTTATTTTGATGGTCCCCTTAGTCTATTGACTGTAAGCAACTTTGCAACTACATGTCAACTAACTCTCAGTAGAGTATTAGTAGGCTTAGGTTAAGATTAGGGTAGGTAGAATGTTGACGTACTTGCAAAGTTACTTATAGTCAGTTTGTCTGTTGGGGAACCATCAAAATAAAGTGTTAGCATATATTTAGCAGACATACTACCAATACTCCAATGACTGCTAGCTGACATGTAGCTGCAGAGTTACTTATCAACAGCTGTCTAAAGAGTGCCATCAAAATAATCAAACTGATATTACAATAAAACTAGTTCAAAGCAAATGTGTCATATTACACATTCATCTGATCTGATATCTGATCTTATGGCTGTTTGAGAGAAAAAAAATATTACTATTATTATAACTATACTTATAAGTGGTCATTGATGGCTTTAAGTAAAGTAGCATAAGAAAGGTGGCAAGATATGAGACTTATAATACATTATAACTATGAGAAATATAATCCATTGTAACTTAAGTGGATGCAACGTGTTCACTGTGTGTTATAAATCATCATACTCTTAAAAGCTATAACCACTAATAAGTAAATATTATAATATATTAAAACTGTTCTTATGAATATTCATAAGATGGTATAACATATTATAAGGTTTTTTATAATGCATTATGCATTCATTATAATGCCTTAAGAATACCCTTATGGGCTTCATAGAAAGTGTTGCCGAGATTAAAAAATCATAATATTTAAACAGTAGTGTACAAATATCTCTAAATTTCAATATGAGTTTTACTTTTGGGAACAATCTTTTGCTCTTGGCTAAATGGTTTCTGATAATCTAAGCAAAGTTGCTACTGCATATCAATGAATTTCTGAAAGAAATGTTTAATCAAGGGTTCTGGAGTGTCATTCCAGATTGTTCCTGCTCAATTTAACCCCTGGTTATGAAATTCCTTACAATGTGCATGGACTCAGAGGGAATCTGAGCTAATTAGTATTGTATCACATTTTTTGCAGCACTGTACATGCAACTTGTGCTGACTTCATCGCTATCCTTTGGGTTTTCCATTCATTTGTGTCTCTCTCCTGCAGCGGTCCGATTTAATGAGACTGACCAAATTTTGACATAGACACAGTTGTGAATATCAAATGCCGAGTATACGCTCATTTCAAATTCAGGCATCTTCTGGAAGAAAAAAGAGAAAAGGCATGGAGCATTTCAAAATACTGCAAATTTAGGTTGACATCTTCCCTTCAGCACTTTTAACACTAGCTGTCTGAATTACAAATTGACAGATTTGTATGCTGTGCTATGTGCGTTGGGTTTACATTACATATGGGATTGCTTTTAACACAAAACAGAACTTAGATATTAAAAAACAACCAGTGGAAATTGGTCTCAAGGCTCAGGTTTTGCAGTTTGAGATACTCGTGACATGAAAACAGGATGCAGAATTAAAAGAAAACTGAGCAAGAAAACTTTTGTGGCCTGAGGTGAAACACAAGGTGAGAACTGAGGGGTGGTAAACAAAGTGAACTGAAAGATACCCATTCTTGCATCCTCATCCTCATTTCTTTTGTTGAAATAAGAAGAGAGAGAGAGACAGAAACTGCCAGCTGTACCCTAAAAAAGTAACAGTGTGATATATTGAGACTGCGCTGGCGGAAATTTTAATTACCCGCTGTAACCTTTGTGTCACTAAGATATATCTAATCCAGCCTTGAACAAAGCTTCATTCGGCATTCTCTTGTTAGAGTAAATGAAAAAGACAAAGTTAATTTAAATATGGCATTTGGAAAGGGGGGAAATGAGAATGGGAGAGATGTAAGTGTAGAACAAACTTTGAAGTAGCAAAGCTTTCCCCGCCTGAGGGCAGCTTGCATGTCGCCCCTCCGGAGCAAGGGTTAGTGTGAGTGACTTTGAAGATCACAGCGATCCCAGAACAGTCTGTGTGAGCCTCGCCAGCTACGGCGGAAGAGAAGAGCACTATCTCCTTCCGTCTCCTCCTTTCATTCTGTCCCTCTACCATCAGGCTCGCTCTCTGCATCGCTTGCAGGTCCCTCGCCCTCGACAGGGCAGGACTTCTTTTCATAACTTCACAACTTCTTTTCTTGCCTCACACAGAGAACCACACGGCCTGCCTGATACTTCAGTTTTAATTCTACAAAGGCAAACCCCTGGGAAACTAGAAGTTTAGTTTAGTGCTTTACAGAAAAAAGGCCATTCTGCCATTATTTAATCACCCTCATGCTGTTTTGAACCCATTTGATTTTTCTGACTTTTTACAAAAGGTGAATTTAAGAGTACACTAAGCACTTTTTTATTTAGTATAAAGAAAAAGATTGAGGACTGGGGCTGTCAAGTTCCAAAATGACAAAAAAAAATACACCATAAAGGTATCAAAGTAATCGATACAAGTCTTGCACTGTATCCCACATCTTCTGAAGCTGTAAGACCCAATTTAATGAAAATCCACTTTAACTTTCATTTGAGCGATCACAAAAGAAGAAAAGTAGCCATGACCAACTGTGACCCTGGACCCCAAACCAGTCATAAGTAGCATGGGTATATTTGTAGCAACAGCCAACAATATTGTCACGTGTTTGAGTTCCTTTTTGCCCTTATTTGGTTATTTTCCTGTTCTTGTTAAGTTGATTATTCCATGCACCTGTGTCTGTTAATTATCCCATTAGTTCCTTTCGTTTGGTTAATATTTATAGCCCTGCCTTTCCCCTGTTTCTTTGTGCTGTCTGAACGTCATTCATTGTGGTTGTATTCTCCTTATTTTCCTTGTGAATTCATTAAAGACTCTGTTTATTTTGGATATCCGACTCCTTCGTACTCCTTTGAGCTCCCTGCTCCAGCAACCCGTGACAAATATATTGTATGGGTCAAAATTATTGATTTTTCTTTTATGCCAAAAATCATTAGGATGGTAAGTAAAGATCATGTTCCATGAAGATATTTTGTAAATTTCCTACCGTAAATATATCAAAACTTAATTTTTGATTAGTAATATGCATTGCTAAGTACTTCATTCGGACAACTTTAAAGGCGATTTTCTCAGTATTTTGATTTTTTTGCACCCTCAGATTCCAGATTTTCAAATAGTTGTATCTCAGCCACATATTGTCCGTTCCTAACAAACCATGCATCAATGGAAAGCTTATTTATTCAGCTTTCAGGTCATTACAGCTTTCAAAAATTGACCCTTATGACTGGTTTTGTGGTCCAGGGTCACAATTTATAAACTAACTTTTGTTTTGAGTTTAATCTTTTCAATGAATTGCTCAATCCAGTTCATTTCATTTCATTTCCCAAAACCACCAGAAGCCAAAGCAGATTGTAATGACCATTGGTGCCAATGGTTTCTACTTTGGTTTATGCTGCTTTTGAGAAACACAGTCCTGAATGATTTGTATGCAAATGAAACTGATGAAGTTCAAGAGTTCATTTAACTGACTCTATGATCTGGTTGTTCGCCTAAAGATCTTTATCACACTAAAATAAAATTCTGTCATCACTTATTCACTCTCATGTCATGTCCCATTGACTTCCACTGTATGCACAAAACCACTGAGACATTTCCCCGATATTCCACAGAAGAAATAAAGGTATGGAACAACATCAGTAAATAGGAGTTTAAATTTTTGGGTGAACTGTCCCTTTAAATTTAACAACTTCACAAGATAAGAACTTATACTTTGGTCTGTTTTTTCACATAAAGGTATTGTATGACTTCAAAAGACACTGAATACAAAGCACATGCCTTGAAGACTACTTTTAGGTGCTTTATGGTCCCTTTTTGAAGCTTGAAAGCTCCAGACGACATTCATTGTAAATGCATGAAAAATTTATGAGCTCGGAAAGTGCTGTGTATTGACTATGAGTATTTTTTGCTGGTTATATGAAAGAAAAAAAATAGTATTGGTTTTATATTAATAGTAATAGTTTTGATAGTTACTACTTAGCATCTGCAAACATAAGCATGTGGTAAATTCTTTGTGTTAAACCTTTATTCATTCAAAAACTGAAGTTCCAGTTCATATTTTCTCCTTAAAAAAGGAGAAAAATTGACTATTTCTTGTTACACAAATTCTAATAATGCATAGGCACTACTATTTAGGATAGCATTTAAATTAAGAAGTGCCTATTCTTTGCTTCCTTTTTATTAGACCACAAGGGTATCACAGTTACTACAAGAAGTGTTCCAGCTGATTGCAGAAGCTGCATGTGATAAAAAGGCAGAAGAGCTCACATACAGTCATGTTTGTCGAGGGATTCCACATCTCCCAGCTCCAATCCCCTAGCGAGCCTCCTAGAGCTTTATGATTCAATACACTGATCGCACTATGTCAGGATTCCTTAAAAAAAACAGTGCGGTATAACTGGTTCCTCAAGGGTAAACACATTCTTTTCTCTATCAATGGGCCTGAGGCGGACTTGTCTAAAAGAACACAGTTTACATGAACAGCTCTATCTTGGATACGACCTCAATGGTAGTGGCCAGAAGTGGGCTTGCTTTGAGCAGCGGAGCTGGATGCTACACTTCCGTTCCCCAGTGTTTGCGGGTCTCAGGTGGGCACAGTTGACAGTGACCGGTCACGGCATGCTGCCTGGCACCATTACGGGAAGCCATCACACAGCAGCACGATGGGAATTATTTATGGCCCAGAGGACGATGGCAAAAACTGGAGCTTGCCCTCTGGGTGCAGTGTGACAGGCTGCTAAATCACCATCCTACTGCAGCATCTAACGCTAGCGTTACCGCCGCAGAGCTCGGAAACTCTGCCACGCCATCCACAGTCGAGTGAATTACCACCCCCAAGAGAAAATACCATGATGAATTCATTCATTAGGGTGCTGTATTCCTGATAAAACCCCCGAGGCCACGCGCAGACCCCTCGCAAATAACAGGCAACGGCCCACATTTCAGTCGAGCCTGTCAATGCGAAAAGATCGCTAGGTTAAAAAATCACCATGAGACTGTATTAACTTGTTTGTTCAATTTCCAGAAACCACATAAGTTCTTCAGCCACCCATCAGCGCGAACAGGTAGAGCTCAGTGTAATTTATATGCCGGGATTCATGTGTGGGACATTATTCCTCGTGGGTGGGCACTAAATTTTACACCCTTCCGTCTGCTGACAGAGTGAAGTGGGAAATGGTGAGGATATTTACCTAATATTACAGCGCTTGATCAATTTACATGCGGTTTTTCATCAGTGTGTGGCTCTCCTGCGCAAATCGTGTGCATTATAACATTTCAAGAAAAGCCGCACAACATGGGTGAGCTGTTATTTATGAGCCTTTGTGTTGATAATGTGTATAAGGTACGTGACATTAGAGAGGTCCCTCTCCACTAGAGTAGCACTCGTAAATGATTTATCTCTCCTTTAGCATGGGCTATTTACTGCTACTCCTAGATTCCAGCTAGCAGCTATGCGACTAGTAATTAATTCCGGTTTCTGCAAACATCCTGGTTCTTTGATAAATTAGCGTGACTAAGTTTGTGGGGTCATTTAATACGCCAACAACTATCCCGACTGTATTTTTCAACTCGTAGATACGTGACGGCTCTTAAAATACTCAACCTCACTCAAGAGTCTCCTCTGAATATTCAGCTGTTCCAGAAACAAATCAGCAAAAAATAATTAAGGGGTTCAATCAAGCAAATAATTACATTGATTGATTCATATGAGAGCACACTGACACTTCAGACTCAAGAAAGAAATACAAGGATGCTTAGGAACAAGTTAATGAAAAGACAAGGTGCTCAGCCAAAAAGGAAGGAAAAAAATGGCCTCACATGGAAAGGCCACGTTTAATAGCTCCTAACCCCTGGCGGGGATCTGAGCTAAGCCAAAATAAGGCTTGGTCTGCACCCAGCCTCAGCATTTTGTGGAGAAGATTAATTCTATCGTAATTAAGGGTTTGGTTGTGGCTTCTCTTGAAGCAGTAGTGGCTGCGCTTTCTCTTCCTGAGTGGGATGAATTAGCCTGAGGCTCAGATGTTTAGTCTACAACCCTTGGCAGTGACCTACCACTGAAAAGCCCTGCGTGATACAAAAATCTCTTTAAAAACATATGTAACAACAGTTTCCACCTTATTTTTATATTGCATCTCTAGCTTTTAAATGACCCAAACATAAGGCAGATGTTAAAATGTCTTAAAATAATAATAATAATAATAATAATTCATGTAAATATATGTGCAAAATAAATTGTTGCAGAGGAATTTAACATCATCCTGAAGGGATTACTTTTGCAATAATGACCAGCATGGACAATGGCAAAATACAGATATGAAAAATAAATACAGATATGAAAAAAAATTGTCATTATTCAAAAATATTTGTCATCAGAATGCTATGAATGACCATCAGAACAAAGTACTAATATAAACAACATAAAAGTAAACACAAATATAAATATTATGCAAGTTGTACATGTGCAAGCACAATAAATGCTTCACAATTATTTTAAGATGATATATTTTGCTGTAGTATGTCAGTAAGAAATATGTCAAAAAACATCAAATAACATCAGGAAACATCAAAATACAGGCAAACAGATTTCCAACCAAGCCTAAAATTTTGCACAGTACTATATACATACATAATATATATGTAATATTTATTCATGTAGTACATTTATTCATATAGATTATGGGTGTACATTTTCCAAAAAAAAAAAAAAAAAACTATTCTGTTATTTCTATTTTAGTCTTTCATCTTAAAATTGTAATTGTGAAATTTAGCAAATTCTTCGTGAAAATTGTTTCAAAGTAAATCTAAAATTTGTTTTCAGTCTGTATGTGCTTTGTAGGCAGTGCTAGCTACAGCTGTTCACAAATAGAAGTGCAATACAAATGCACTTTTACTGTTTTGATTACTATGACCCACGACTCGATTCAGTTGTTGTCACGGTACTTTAGTTATACTGCAGTTCTGCAGGTTTAGCTGTGGATTATAACGATCTAAAGAGACATGCCAGCTAATTAATGTGACACAGTAAAGACTTGCTTTCTTTTGCAAGTTAAATCTGTCACAGCACCACAGCAGCGGTCAATAAAGTAGCTCCATTTGTGCGATCATAAGGTCTGCTGTTTTCCCATGCTGTAACACCTTTCTAACTTGTTGCTACAGGGTCAAAGACTTTCTTTGAAAACTAAATTAGCTTTGCATCAGCTGTACAATCATCAGGATTGCCAGAGTGGAAAATTGAGTAAAGAGACCTAGTTATGGATGCATGAAATTATGTTCAAACACTCAAGTGCTTGACAGACATGAACACGAGTCTCCTTGTCATTACGTTATAATTAGGCTGCATACTGATCAGGAATCATACCATCACTCTTATCAAATTATATTTGACCAGTAAAGATTAACTCCAATTTTGTTTTACTATGTGAATGCACAATTTGGATGTCAGGAGGAAAAAATGCAAATTAATTTGTGTAAATCTGCCATCAAAAAAGGACGCAAATGTCGGGCAAGAAATAAAGCAAGCATCTGTCCTCAACCAAGAAAATGTCATGTTCTGTTAATCTAATCTGAATGCCTGCCCACTGACGTGCATTTAATTGCACACAAGCGCATCCAGCTTGACTTTTGCTTGATTTCACCCTGACATATACAGACACACTTGCTGCAGCGTATTCTCTGACAAATTGCTTAGTGGGTGCCCACTTTAGAGATCTACAGATAGCAGTACAAATATACCTTAACAGAATGTCAATGAACCAACTCATGTGAACCCCTTATGTGTCAACAGAAACACCTACTATTCATCATACTATATACAAATAAAC
This sequence comes from Tor tambroides, assembly GCA_021397915.2. Classification (NCBI taxonomy): domain Eukaryota; kingdom Metazoa; phylum Chordata; class Actinopteri; order Cypriniformes; family Cyprinidae; genus Tor; species Tor tambroides. The sequence continues at coordinate 14,016 of JAFVLL020040623.1, forward strand.
TAATCTTCCTACACGCAAGATAAAAGCTTATCAGTGTCAGATTGAGCAAAGTATCTCGAACCCCATGCTGACACAAGTAAGGAAAAATTCGAGCATCTCCAGGTCTGCAGGCTGCCACCTTATGTCTCTCTACGTCAGAGACACGCACACACAGCCGCAGATTGTGTGGAAGGGCAGCATACGGGCAGCACTGACGCCACATTAGCTCAGCTACAGGAACGGGGGGGAAACATTCACAGAGAACAACCCTCAGCTTCTTAAAAAAAAAAAAAACATGAGGAGAAGAAAGGGGTTGGGGGATGTGAGTACTGTTGATGAGCAAAAGGAGAAGAGAGACAATGTGACAGGACGTGTTTGAGTAACACATACTTGTTTTGACAATCATACAAAGAATGAATGACTTACAAAAAACAGAGAGTCATACTCATCATGTATTCATCATCGGCTCATCATCATTATTCCATAGGCCAATTAACTGGTTGATATTTTGCCATTTTAAGATGATAAACACACAAAAATTCTTCAGTGAGAAATGTAATTCATATAGATACAGGTTTGGAACAACATGAGGGTGAGGAAATGACAGATTTTTAATTTTAATATCATTTATTGCACACTGTTATGTCTATATCAGCATTATACCAACTATCTTCATTCTGGTCTCTAAATATCACATAGCAACAATATAAGTTCAGCACTAATTCATTCTAAGATCAATATTCATTATATCATGATCTAACCATATATATAACAGATTCCCTGCAAATGCATCATTTATTTTATTACTATAATGTTGAAATAGACAGACTAGGAATAAGCTGATTACAAAGCTGATATATACAGCAAAAACTGATACTGCAAATTACTGACATAAAAATTCTGGCCAATAACAATAAGCTTTGGCTGATAACTAAATGGCTGATATTTTGCATAAACAGATTATAAAATAAAACACTAAAGATTACATGTTAATGTGTATTATCAATGTTTTTTAAATATTTTAACAGAGTATTAGATGACAGCAAAGCTAATCTAAATGTAAAAACAGGGGAAATTATCATGCACAATTAAATATCCAATATCACCCGACACAGATAAATAATAATAAAAAAAATCTAATAATTGTACTGATATATCATGCATGCCTAAAAAGCACAATAATGTGCAACAACTTTATTCTCTAATAACAGGGGTTTCTAATGCTATTCCAAATAACTGAGAGTGACAGAGAGAAAGACACGAAGAGGGAGAGAGAAACAGAGCACACATTCAGCCAACGGTGAGATCTACAGTTCCACTGAGTGCACTGCAGACTCGAGGCAGAGCTGTTCCCTCAAATGTCTTGGAGGACAATAAGACTTAAATCAAACAGCTCTAACTCCAGAGACAGAGCTGTCTCAACAGCTATAACAAAACACCACCTTCTCCTAAAACTTTACACATTTACTAACAACAAATCGTGCCCACTGATAGCACCGCTTATTTGCACGCTCTACATGTATTGTTTTAGCGCCCGTTTCACTAAGGTAATTATGCAAATCAGGTAATGGAGCAAATGCACACACAAAATATGTGCTGGATACAATGTGCACAGAACAATTCTACATTTTCCATCTTGCACAAAAGTGAATCCGGGCTTCAAACTAGCCACACAGCTGCCCTGAACATGCCTAATACACCATTCAGCCCCCATCCTGTGTAAATGCCCTGAACCCGAACCCACTTTCAGCATACACCATTCACAAACAAACCATCCCATCACTCCAATAGCTTCAGTCAATCTGACTTTGTTCCTGGATTGTACAGCCTCACAGTCTCCTGCAGTGCAGATGTGTGCGAGCTCCGTCAGTTTAAGTCCAAGATAAGGGAGGATTTACCGGCAGATAGAGAGTGATTGACGCAGCTCATGCAAGGTCAGCTCACCTAAATGAGGGCTCACAGAGGAATGGGGGTATTCTGTCTACCACAAAAAGGCCTGTGTGTAATTGAGTGTTTGTGTCTATGTGTGTGTCTATGCAAGCCGGTAAATCGTGTGGGTGGGATGTTCCTGCAATCTCTGCATAAGCAATTATGCACACTTTTAACCATTATGTTCTCCACTGGAGATAAAAACTTTCTTTTTATGTAATGTACAACACATGAATCAACATATGCAATTAAAAATTGCTAAACGCAGCGTTAAATCGCTTATCAGCTTTGAATGTGACAAGTTTAATTCATAATATCTGCTGCTTGAAAGCTCTAACTCTGCCACATAGCTGTCTGCAGTATGTTTATTCTACAATCGAGTAGAGCAACATAATGTGATCAAACTATCACAACCAATTAAGATAGATAGATAGATAGATAGATAGATAGATAGATAGATAGATAGATAGATGATAGACAGAATGTAAAAATTGAATTGGAATGTAAAAGGCATTCCTAATTCAATTTTTCACTGCACACAACCCTGGCTTACACTGAAAATGGCATAATGTCAATACAGGAGTCTAGTCGTTGCATGCAAACTATGTGAAGCAGACAAACACTTGAACAACGCACAGTTCAACTCTCTGAGAGCATCAGCAGTTGACAGAGAGAAACAAAAATCACAAAAAAACATGCCACTATCTTTTAAAAAATAATTACGTAATTAGCAGTTTTTGAGAGGAACGCTTTCCAAAGTAAAATTTCCCAACACTAATAAGTTCAACACAGACTGAACAAGGTGAACAACAAGTTTGCAAAAAGTGAAAAAAGAAAGAGAAGAAAGAGGTAAACTCAATGAAGCCACAAAGCCTGGTGTTGACAAAGCCAGTCTCATGAGATTCCGCATAGTGGGCTTGGTAAAGTTTTCTTGAAAGACACCAAAGGCTATTGGCTTAGTCACAAAGGTCTCTTCTCATAAAGAGCGTCAGACTTTGAAAATTCACAGGTGACTTGTAGCCAAGCAGGCAGCTCTAAAATGACTGATATTCCTTACAGTCGCTTGACTTTGAGAGATGCACAAACAAAAACACAAAAACCTCTGATCACCACCCTGGAGATTTAAGAAGAGCCTCATTGGCAAACTGGTCTGGAGAAACAAGCTCAGTCTGGAAAGCCTCAGGACTGTGTATAAACAGACTAAAGAGGGGGAAAACTGATCTATTCTCACCCTCTCTCAAGTGAAGACGGCTACAATTTGCACTTGAAATTAATTACCCAGCTGTGAGGACGTGATTGACGTGGCGGCAGGTTCCTGGTGTCCGAGGCAGCGTAGAGAGGAGGCGTTCTCCAGAAGCTATAGGAGCAGCCAGCAGAGCGGTATGGAGAGGAGTAGAAGACCTGGCAATTTGCGTATCCTGCGGGACCTACAGGAAGAAGAGGATCATATCGTCACCCTACTGCCAGAGAGAAGATGTGATAAGAGACTGAAGCAAACAGAAAATCAAACAGCTGCTCATTGCTTCCCCTTGAAACCCTTGGATCTGGGCCGCATGCCAAGGCGAGGACCCGCAAATGAAGCTCAGCCCGGGATACCAAGCTCTCCGGCTTCTGAGCTTGACATGATGTTGCTGCCCAGGCCTCCTAGTTGTGCTAATCTGGCTAACGGCTAACCAGCGGAGGCTCCCTTATCAGGGGACACATGCTTTGTCCACACAATCCCAACAGCCAGCCGAGCTCACACATGGCCGATGGCGGGAAAGCGAAGCAGACGGAGTGCGAATGCCAATGAGCGTCGCCGGCCAAGCCGAGATTTCATTACTTCCTGGACGTGCTCTCGAGCCACAAACAGCTCCAGGCTGGGCCCGAGGTCTGCCACCTGCACCGAGTTCCTCTTTAATCTCTAAAGTCTACTCGCCGACTGACCTTTAAGGGTGTCGATAGACACAAATCCTATTTCGATGGTGGACAAGCGACAGAGTTTCAGCTACGTGAAGATGTGTCACTCACCCACCAGTCAAAGTACAAAGGTGGGCAAAAAATTCTGAAGTTCAAAACTGAGCCATAAAAGTTTAATGTGCAGCTGGCTGGTAGTAACTAGCCAAGGCAATGAGACCAGATATTTCAGAGCTGTAGCAGGCATTCATAATTTACATTATAGTTTCAGCTGAGAGTAAAAGTCTTTCTCTATTTCCCAATGTCCCTGTTCCATGTCATGCACACAAGGCTGTGGTGTCACTTAGCTGTGTATGAATGAACCTATATGTGTAGGGGCTCTAAAAACACAGACCAAATGAGAGCAAGAAGCAGAGTTCCTGAGCTTTTCCTCTCTTCAAACTGGCAAGTAACAAGAAGCCATTAATTTTAACCACCAAAAGAGAAAAAAAATCTATGCTTTTATGTCTGTTTTACAATACTGTTAGATTTCTTGTACGTTCTCTAATATACAATTGAATCTGTCCTCTTTAGTGTGATTTGTACTGTGGTATATCTGAGACTGCAGCTCTTAAAGGGATAGTTCACCAAAAAAATTCAGTTTAGCATTCTCATGTTGTTGCAAACCTGAATGACTTTATTTCTTCTGTGGAACACAAAAGAAGATATTTTGAATAAAGGCTGTTTTTTTTTTTCTTTTTTTGCCATAAAACAAAATTCAACGGGGTTCAAAACAATACAGATGTTTAAAAACACTCTCTTTTCAGCTGGATAAAAGCAAAGACAATGGAGACGAACAGGACACTTTTGAGTCCTTAAGTCATCGTAATTCAAGAAATTTGCAGAATTTAAGAGAGAGTTCACGGAAAAACAACCTTGGACCCCCACTGATCCCAAAAACAACATTGGACACCGTTCTTTAAAATATCTTCTTGTGTGTTTCACAGAGGAAATGAAGGCATACAAGTTTGGAACTACATGAGGGTGAGTAAATGACACCATTTTTGTATTATTTTTGAGCAATGCATCCCTTTAAAGATAAAACACAAAATTCTTGAGGGAAGATAACTTAAGGACTCCAAAGTGTCCTGTTCGCCTCCGCTCCATCCGTGAGCATTCAGCCGGCTGAATCAAGAGCATTTTAAAGCCCATCTGCACATTCTCACCAACAAGAAGTCTCATGTGGCCTGGAAGTGAAACTTGGAGAAGGTGGAAGAGACGGAGACAGTATGACAGAAAGCGAATAACTACAGTGAAAAACACTCAGGCTGTGTACCACCCTGCACCAAACTGTGCCGCAAAGGACCAACAGCATTTAGTCACGAACCACACAAACAGAGTGCTTGTCACTTTAAGTAGGACACCATGCTGAAGCGCATTTACCACACAAGCTAATCCATCATTCACCGTGTTAGCTCCTCTGTCATTCCCTTTGCGCCCTGATAATGAACCATTTTGTCGCTAGGAATTGGGAGCATTCATTCAGATAAACTTCAACATGGCTTCAGGAGCATGAATTGCTTTTTGATGGTGGGTCAAATCACATCAGCTTTATTTATAGTAGAGATTGTCACAAACCAGGTTTTATAGGAAGCCAGGCTTATACTTTACACCTTGAATGGTAAAGAAAAAAATTGAGCAATGGTTGTTACTTATAGGTGACGTACGACTTTGCCCTGAATTGATTTAATGGATGTCAGTCTATTTGCAGATAATAGAGTGTATAGACCCCAGCAGAGGGTAATGTAATTAAAGAACCACCCAGTAAGAACACGTAATGTGCTCTCCCATCAGCCAGCCGCTGAGACAAACACAGACAGGCTAGAGTGTGCATTTATGTCAGTGAAAGACACATACAGAAACAGAAAAATAAAAAACGGAGAGGAAGATAGAGGTAGCTTGGTGGAACAGGCAGTGCAGCTCGAGAAGTGCCTCCTGCCACTTTCACTTACACAAAGCCGCGTCAGCGTCCCCAAGGTTACCATCTGCCTCTCAGCAGAGCGAGGCAGCTCTCCACGATCCACACTTAATCACCGCACAACCTCTTAGACACTCATTTCCTGTCTTTGTCAGAGGAGGCTGCTCCTAACAGAGGGGAATTTTCAAAGTGCTGATACACTCAATGGCCGTCTTACGCATTACAACAAACCTGAGACTTCACTCGTTCGCATTATTTCAAGTAGCCATCGGCATACTGAAATCAATTCATCAAAAGCTTAAGCAGCTAATGAATTGAAACATGGTGGAAACGAGAACATTCCGGGCAGAGAGAATAGATTAGGATAGTATGGCACAGAGGTCCTCAATTGTTTTTGATTACAAAGGTGTTGTTAATGTGCAGCATTTTACATTATAAACTTGGAGAGAATGACATTTAGCAAAAAGTCTAAGCTATTTATGGTGCCAAAAGTGTTTTTCTGAATCAGTCTTATACCTAAGGTCTCTGAAAATAATGGTGGAGAATTCCCTCTCGGTCTGGCTGCTTCCTCCATTCCAAGTTCATTTTCAGGAGGCATGTTATTTCTTTGTTATCAGTTTCCAGAGAAAATAAAATATGTGCATATTTAGCACCGTGAGACCTCTGCAGTCAAGCTAGCCGCCTCAGTACTGCTGCACAACAACAGGCAACTCACATTAGTTTATGTTTGCACCAGTGGTCCAAGATTTGAACAGAACAAAAGTATATACATTCAGTACTTCTGCTTTTATATACACCCACATTACTCTACACCATTACTCTCACATATGTTTTCATGCAAAAAGTTTCACAAAACTATAAAGCCATCATTACCCAGCTCGCATAAGTTAAAGAGAATGACCTATTAACACCAAGGAAGTTTATTGACTCAGCTACGCTCAAATACACCTCCCTTTAGTCTTTAAAAGGCTTCTTCAAGGCAATGTCTTCATGACCTCCTCCACTGCACACACACAATGCAGAAAGTGATTAATTCATGTTTTGCACACAGAAATGGAGCCTCGCCAGAGGGGGTTAAGTAAGTAGAGGAGCCCGAGGTGTGACCCCCCTCGACTTATGCACACTTTTCCCGCAGCCTGGATCCAGCTTGGAAGGATACAGATTCACACCGAGCGCCAGTATACCCAGGCGGCTATGCTACACTGCACACACAAAGAGAAAAACATGAAAAGCTCAGCGGAGCTGGGTAATGAAAGATTATATGAAAGATTAGAAGACTAGCTTTATCATCCCAGATTTGCTCAACCTTTACAAGCTCTGATGTCTCCATAACTATATTGGAGAGGATAATGGTACGATAGGCCATCTTCTCCATCATCGACACCAAACGGAGCATAGCAGAGGACAATAATCAATCCGGTCACGTTGATATCCCCCCTCTGAAAGCTATGAAGCTCAATTGTGAATGTTTATGGGCTTTATAGTATAATTACGATGCTGCTTCATGTTATTAAAACTTAAGATGTTACATCTTGGAATCTGGTTACCACAAACATGGGTGTTTAATACGATTTCAACAGCATTAAAAAGCGCCTTGGTGACACCAATGACGCAAACGACATTTTATTTAATTGTCGTCGCTCTACAATAAAATTAAAGAGTCTTAAAACAGTATGCACTACAGATCCTTTTTCCATTTCATATGCGTCAAACTTAATTTGAATATTCAAGGAATGGTGTACAGTTACTTCATTTGCATATTTCTACCATGCACTGATTGTACATTCCGAGTCAAAAAATGTTATAGCATAACTGCAAGTGCTTCCAAGTTCCCCCCATTAAGTAGAGGCACATCTTAGAGCTGTACATTTCCTCACGTCTCACCGCAGAAAGAGCCCATCAGCAGCGTTCCACCAGGAAAAAAACAGCTTTTATTGGTCTCAGTCCCTCTGCGGATTTGTGCCGTGATGGTCTTGATGGAACAATGAGGCTGATGGCCGCTACTTTCCACATCCAAACTCATGCCGCCAATAGATATGGGGAGAGTGATGCACTTCAATGTGTATACAGCCCCATTATCAGGCCTGTAATCACACTTTCTTTTTCCCTAATGGAGTTTTGGTCGACTCTGTGAGATTGTTCTTTCTTTCAGGTCGATGGGAATACATCATGCTCATATTCTGGGTGATATTGATCTAGGACTAGTCAATAATGCCTTTTGGGAGATAAACAACAAACCATACCAACACATGTGGGAAACTGATATGTTTGTTAAAAGGGGAGACTCTAGGAGGGAGGCCATGGCCAAATCCTTTGATAAATAATTAAACGCAAACAGAACCCAAACAGTAGGTATGGATAAACTATAAAAAGTGCATCTTAAGTGTCAGCTGAATTATGCTCAGATGGCTTTCTTCCATATAAACAGGATCGCCATCCGATAGAAATCAAGTCAAGGTCTTGTATAATCAAAGTTATTGCATTATATATTACATATTGTTTAGCAAATATGTACAGTATCTTATACTATAATATGATCTCAGATCTCAGATTAAAAACTGAGTGGAAATCAAAGCCTGGAGTGCTATATAACTGCATTGAAGAAGCCATAAATCATCTATGTTTAGATAGTGTTTTTTTGCTAGAAAGGAAGTTAAGGGGTACGTTTGGTCTGTCCTCATCCATCTGGAGGCTTTGGACCATATGACAGCACACATGGCCCAGCTTCTCTCATGATGAGCTGATGTCTTAAAACAGCGAAACTGAATTCTTTACTTAAACTCACATGTACCAGCAAGTAAAATGGAAAATAATAGTATTTCAATAATATAATTGAACGCACGTAATACTTTAAAAGTAACAGGAGAGGAACAGAGGGTCTATACTTATGCTTATTATCTCTCGAATAGGCGACTTTTTCTTCAATTCTGATGAGTCAATCGCTACATTATGAAATCAAATCACAAGACTCCTCTGCTTTGCAGATCACCCTGTTGGGTTTATATTGCAATACTGACTGGATGACTGTGCATTATGCCTTATTCAATACTGCTGTTTCATTTTTTTCTGAAAATCTCTTGCCTGAACTTTCAAGAAATCATATTTTTCCACCTCAGGCAAAATAATAACAGGGCTGTAAATGCTGTAGAAATTCGGGATCATCATAGGGGAATGTGCTTATTGATTCTTAAACTATTAAGTCCAATACTAAGTATTTATTTACAGCTAAATCATCCATTGTTACCAACCCTTAAGTGCTACAAATTTAAGCCCTGTCACAGTATGTTTGGTATTCAAATACCTACTATAACTGGAATAGCTAACTAATTGGTAACTATAAGAAATTCTAGTAGCATGACTCAGTTTTGAGTGCCTTGAAAGGAAACACATTTTAATTCAGCAAAAATATTTGTATTCCATGACATTTCTTTAACAAAACATGTTTTGTGCCAACCTTGCTACATTCAAAATGTGTCAGGGTTGAAGGTCAGCGCAAAAATGGCTAATAATGCTCTTAACTAGCAAGTATTACAGCACTATGCCACATTATTTACAGCCAATATTTTTGTGTTTCAAGCCAAGAAAAATATTTTATCCGTTTAATAAAAACGTTACAGCATGACTATGCTAATGTAATTGTAAATATTATGAAATAATAAATATAATAAGAGAAACTAACTGGTTTGAACATAATTTTATAATGTCAGTTCTTTAAATATGGTTCAAAATCTTTTTAAGTCAAAAGTATGCGCATAGCACACAAATGGCACAGTTTCCTGCAAACAATCCTGGAAGAGTGAAATGAAGGCGAGACATACCGAAGACACCTCAAACAAGGGGGAAAATCAATCAATCAAAAAAACTAAATCAATCAAACTCTTAGAGATGTGTTGAGTCCTGTTAAAAAATATCACAAGGCAGAATGTCATGTTAGGTTTGGGAGTTACTATGAGTCAGGCTTTTAGCTCTGACGCATTAGTGACATGAGTTATGGAGGAAAAGGTCACTAACATTCACAAATCAAACACCATATATACTAAAACATATGATTACAGTGTTCTTTAGCAGTTTTCATGGTGAGACCAAGACAATTTCCCACAGTGGATATTAATGAAAACTAGTTGATTCTTTGTCATGGCTTTAAAAAGAAAAGATCTGTTGCAATCACATGCATATCTATTTATTATGGTAGAATAAATTAGGAGAAAAATGAATCAGAATCTTAGTAGTCATGGCTACATCCCACCATTCAACAGACTAAAGAGACTTTAGCAGTACCTTAAAAAGCTTTTGGAGAATAAAACTCCACTGCTCTTCAAAAACAAACTGCACTTGTAAAACATGCTTCTGTCATTTAGCACTACGGAATGGCTCCACTCATTTATTACTAATGAGTTATATTTTATACGTCTCCATTTCGTCTCAATATGTTATTGCATCCTGCATTGCATGGGTAGGGTACACTGTCCTTGTACTATTGAAATCCTCTGTTTGCTGTAGCCTTGTACTGTGAATTGAATTTAATATTTTCCGTGTTACCGAGAACACTGTGCAAACAAGCTTTTCGATGTTTTTCGAACAAATACACAAAGAATGTCTCTCTCCTGTAAGTCTATTCCCACTCGTGTCAGCATAGGCACAACTGCAAACAAAACACATGCAACTTATATCACACCTCCTCTCCTCGAAATCTACAGTGAGCTCTGCCTCATCACATCCAGTGGCACAGATGTCATGACACTCCACTCCACAGATGTCATGAAGATGTCTTTGTCCACAAAAAAAAATCCTGCTCCCAATACACTCCATTTTAAGTATTTACCCTGATGTCCCTGAAATGACAGTATTACATGGAGCTGGAGGTCTGTAGGATTGACAATATTATATAAAAGATCTTGACAGGCTTATTGAAAAGCAGCCTCCAAAACTGTCCTATTGAAGTGACAGTTAAAGGAATATAGTTCACCCAAAAATTACAATTTGCCAAAAATGTATTCACCCACAGACCATCCGATATATAGATGAGTTTGTTGCTTCATCGGGTCAGATTTGGAGAAATTTAACATTGCATCACTTGCTCATCAGTGCCATAAATTCAAACAAAAATGTACATTATGTGATAATTTACCCACCGTCATGACACAAACCAACGTGTTATTTGGTATTTCATCTGTAGGACAAAACAGGACATGTTTGGAAGAATCTTCACATAATTCTTTGCCACATAATGGTAGTTTATACAGTATAATTGTTTGTTTATTCCATTTTTATGATAGTCGATATGAACTGTTGTAGTATGGAAAATAAAAAAATCCTTTGAGTATTATTTAAAATTTCCAATAAATAAATAAATGTACAAGTTTGGAACAACACGAGAGAACTTTGCTGTGTGAACTATTCCTTGATTAATGATATTTAGAGCTGGATGGGATTCACTTTGAGCAATACAATTCAAAGGGTAAAAAACAAGAAAGCTAATTCAATATAAGTATTGATTTTAAGACGCAACCCTACAAAGTAATAGTGAAGGAACAGAGACACACTAGATGTTGACATACAGCATCTGTTATTGGATTTGAGATACCGAATCATTTATTCAGATTCCTGCAAGAGGTAAAAAAAAAAATAAAAATAAAAAAAAGATGCCTTGATGACACCTCAAAGGACAGCAAAGGAAGAAAAAACCTTTACATAATCTTCAATAGAACTGCACAAAAGAATGAAGATGATGTGATCAAACATCAGACAAAAGCCAGAGGAGAAACCATCTCATTCATGCCTCTGATTTCAGTAGTCCTTATAAATCTAAAGCATGTGATCAGAGATCGGAGAAGTAGCACTCCAAACACTATTTTTTCCCCAAAGTTCTGGCGACTTAGACACTTTTGTACTTTCTCAAGTGCCCAGTCATCAGTCTCCCAAAGAGCACAAGGTTGGCAGGGTTTTTCTACCTGTCACCTGCTAAGACCTCGACTCCATGTCCACTCGACATCCATTTGTCTAAAGCCTTTCAGCTTGACAAACTCTGAATCTGCTCCTATTGCCTTACATACAATCCCAAACTCTTCCAAGCCATAAGGCTGCAGACAGCAACTTGATGTCTGTAGGGTTAAAATAAAATAAAATAAAATAAAAATAAAAAAATTACTTTTTGGCATACCCATTAAAGCTAAATAGAGTAAATTGAGACAATTTTATATATTGGCCATAAAGATTTATTTAGATATATTTTGAACATACACTACATTGTACTGTATTATATGTATAAATATGCATAACATTTAAAGGTTTTGGGGGTCAGTAAGGTTTTCTTTTTATAGGACATAAATTGATTAAATGTGACAGTAAAGAGACCTATAATGTTAAGTAAATACCAATGTAAATAATGTAAAGATTTCTATTTCAAATAAATGGTGGTCATTTAAACTTTCTATTAATCAAAGATGCATGGAAAAAAGTGTATCTTGCTTTGCACAAAAATATTAAATAAATATTAATAAAATATAAATATTATATACACACACACACACACACACACACTCGTATATATACACACATATATATATACTCGGTATTCCTGTGCATTTAGAGTGACAAACATTTTAAGAATTCATTATGAGCTTCTAATTAAATAGAAATGGAAAGTGAATCTTTTTCTATAGGTACAGTCCCTCATGTACTTTACATGAAATTTCTCACTTCAAAGACTTCTCTTATAAATGGGCTGTTAAATAGACAAATAACATGAAAACCCATTTCCGGGACTGAAGCCCCTTAAGATTCAAATCAATAGGCTTTTCTTTGAAATAAAGAAATACATTGCTTGTGAGTCAAAGCCGGTGGAAACTCACGCCCTTTAGCCACACATATCTAAGAAGAATGCAGCTTTTCCACCTCCAATCTCACAGTCCGCACAGCAAATTTCACACAAGCTTTGCCTTGTGCCGATAAAACACTTTGAAATCCCAAACCACAAACAATGCCTAGAGAAGAGGAAGAATGCCACTTGCCTTCGAGCCAGTTCCCCTCTCTCTCCCTCCTCAACCCCAGTAAAACAACACGAGAACAAGAGGAGGCTCTTTCTCATTCTAGCGGGTGACTCATTCTACGCTGAACAGTTCAAATCGCTTGGTTCAGATGACCCCATTATGAGCACTGTATTTAGAGACTCAAATTAATATGACAGCATACCAAGTGAAAACAGTAATTGACTCTGTTTGAACATGTAAGGTGCATAATCATCTTCAGTAAACAGAAAACAGAGAAACTGGAATATGCAGCACGAAATTGTTCCAACTGCAGGCCGTTCGTTCAAAACCACATCCCACCGCCTCAGGCCTTCATCTGTCTCTGCTCCTCTGAGCCTTTATTGACAAATAAAGTGACAAGGCTCAGAGTGTTTCAGCATTTAAAACTTAATGTGATGGAAAATTAAATGGATTACCAAGTCAAGGTTTGCGCAAATCACGTCTCGCTTCCGCCTCATTGAAGTTCCTCATCTCTGTAAGGGGAGGAGACCACCTCTAATTAAGACTTTCTTATAGATGCAGTACATTATTGAGTATCTCTGTCAACATGAGAGGCGAAGCAGAGAGTAAACTGCAATCGCATGGCAGCAGACCTCCAACCCTGGAGTCCAACGTGGGAGCTGTAGGAGAGGGCATTCAATTATGAAGTTGATCTGTCTCCAGGGCAGCTGCATGATGCACTAACTGTGCACCATCTTTCCACCCGATGGCTCATTTGGAGACACAGAGACTGATTGGCTTGAGAACAACCACTTCTGCACAAACATCCTGCCATTTGTTAATCTAATCCATTTTAAACATAGTCATGGGTTATATAATCTGTTATTAAATTACCATTATAGACCTTTACAGCTCTGCATGGAGCCTACAAAGACAATAAGCAACATTTTTATTCATTGTTAACTTTTTGCACTTTTTATTATTATTATGTTATGTTCATATAGCCTTGTATTGAAAAAATAACACTTTACTAGAAACATATAGGGCATTAATAAATGCTAAATATTAAACATATATTAAATATTTCAAAATATAATGCAATATATGATATATAAAATATAATACATTAAATATGGATAATTATTACATTATTTATTTCATAATTAATTAATTGTTTGTTCATTTATTCATTCATTGAAAAATATATAAATATTTCAAATAAATGCTTTATTTTAAAACAATACAATATATAATAAACGTAATACTTTTATATAAATAGATAATTTCATTATCAGATACAATATACACTGAACAAAATTATAAATGCAACACTTTTGTTTTTGCCCCCATTTTTCATGAGCTGAACTCAAAGATCTAAGACTTTTTCTATG
>JAFVLL020040625.1:0-47556 GCA_021397915.2 Tor tambroides
TAAAGTCGCTGCACTGCGTATTAATGTGTGAGGCGCGTGCACGCGAGGGGGGTAAGATTTTCACGGGGGGTCGGATTTCGGTACAACACCGGCGCACAAACGCAATAAAAACGTCCAACATTTTATGTACTGTTTAATGCATAAATGAATTGTATATTTGTTAAAGGCTTATTGATTTTGATGGCAACAGTCAAATACATTTTGTTTTGTTTACAAATAATCATATACACATATTGCTGTTCCATCCCTAGCATTCTCCTTTCTTTATTAACCACTGTGGAAATACAGAAATACAGACAAAATTCATTGATCACAGCTCTTCAGTGCAATTTTATCAATATATAATTCCCTTTCTGTAATGGCAGATCTTGTCTAGAAGTATGGCTTTGAAAAACAGCAGGAGATTTTGAGGCTACCTGGTGACCATAAAATGACATGATAATCTGAAATATATTGGCTAACTTTATTACAGGAGCAATTAGGCTTAATTAATTAATTTTATAAACCATCATTTGGGGAGGGAGATAATTCTACTTAAAAAACACTGAACAAGATTTTTGCATGTAAGCATATTATGATAATATACAAAGTAGTACAGTATAAATGGATATAATAAATCCTAATTCTCAATTAAGTCATTTTAAATAATGAAATACAACAACTGTTTTCGATTAAGACAAATCTGTCTAATCAGTATACATTGAAACAATACTTTCATTTACTGGCATATCAGAACTAGTTTGAATTACATTTGAATAACGTAATGTAATTAGGCACTAAATAGATGTTTATACTATGAAATACCTTTATCATTGAATAACAGTGGATAAACAGAAATGAAACCTTTATATCATTTTAATGTTTAAAGGATCTATTCTAAAGAACTGAGCTAAGAAACCTGTCAAGCAGCAACAACAGAATAACAGTACTATATACTATCATATAGCCAAACGACACTTTCTTTTTTCTGTGGAGTGAGTCTTTTCTCTTTGGCTTCAGTCCCGCTGCTCTGTATCAAACAAACATATTGTTTTGGGCCAACAGTGCGACATTTTGGTTTTCCACTGTATATATTAGGGGCACTTAATATGATCTCATCGGCGTCCCATCCACCTGACACCTGGGACATGCATATTCATTGGACGATACTGAATAGAATTTAGGTTGTTTTCCACTGCTGGAGAGAACATGATGCTTGCGACAGTCAGACGCATAGATGGACACACCAATTCATGATTTGCTTATATCCAGCATGTTTAACTGATCTAAATGTGCACCTACACACACACACACACACACACACACATGCTTCTCCGGCAGGGTTTTGAAGAGGCACATAGGCACACAGAGGTTCATGGTTATGACAGTGACGGGGAAAACCTGAATGAGAACGTATATTAGATATTTTTGTACCTCACAAGTGATCCATTTCTCCTTTGCAACAACAGACAACCGCTGTGATTGTCAACCCTATAAAACTGCTGAATCCCATGACTCCAGTCTGAAAACAAGCCTGTCATGCTTTCTCTTTTTCTTAAAGGGATGAAGTTTACAGACACTAATTAAATTAGACAGTGGTTTCCATCAGGTAGCGTTGTCTGAACGACGTGAACTGTTTTGGGACAAAATCTTCTCTTAAGGGCTGCGACTGGTTGGAGCAAGACAGATGGGAAGACTGAATTTGGATGCCTTCTTCTCTTTGCTCCACTTTGTGACTGGATATTTTTCATTTTTAAGACAGTGAACGGGAAAACCTGAATAAGAGGGTATGTTTGATATTTTTGTACCTCACAAGTGATTCATTTCTTCTTTGCAAAAACAGACAGCAGCCATGATTGTCGCCCCTATTAAACCTGCTGAATCCCATGAGTTCATGGGTAACCCAGTCTGAAAACAAGCCTGTCACGCTCTACCATTCTCTTTTTCTTAAAGGGACGAAGGTTACAGACTTTTGGGTTGTCTGAATGGCACGCTAACTGGTCTGGGACAGAATCTTCTCTTAAAGGCTCGATGGCTCCAGAAGCGTGCTGTGACTGGCTGGAGCAGGACAGATGGGATGACTGGTTTTGGACATCCTCTTCACCCTCTGCTATTTGCTTTGCGATTGGATCTATAAATTTACAAGACAGTAAAGGGAAAAACCTGAATGAGAAGCTATATTTGATATTTTTTTTAACCTCACAAGTGATTAATTTCTCCTTTGCAACAACAGACAACTGCTGTGAGTGTCAACCCTATAAAACCTTCTGAATCCCATGACTTCATGGATAACCCGGTCTGAAAACAAGCCTGTCACGCTGTCTCTTTTTCTTAAAGGGACCAGCATCTAATCAAATTAGACAGTGGCTTCAATCAGGTAGGGTTGTTCGAATGACACGCTAACTGGTCTGGGACAGAGTCTTCTCTTAAAGGCTCAATGGCTCCAGAAGAGTGCTGTGACTGGCTGGAGCAGGACAGACGGGAAGACTGACTTTGTAAGTCTTCTTCGCCCTCTGCTTTGGACGCCCTTTTCTCTCTGCTCCGCTTTGCAACTGGATCTTTTACCAACCGCTGATCCTCCAAGGTCCACATACTGTCGTCTTCGTCCTCCTTGCCCTGCACCTCCCTGTCAAAGTCCAGCAACTCCTCCATCATGTCCTCGATCTCCATCTCACCGTCAATCTCTTCTTCTACCTCAGATCTGAGTTCCCCCATACTCTCAGTCCTGTTTGTATCATCTGCGTCGTCCTCATCCACTCGGCCCTCCGGCTCGCTGGCCTGGCTCTCGCCGAACTCAAGGATGGTGGGAAGGTTGCCCTGTTTGGGGCAGCGCTTGCGCAGGCTCACCAGAAATGGTTGTGGGAGGGAGAAGATGTCCACGTTGTTCCCCAGGTCGATCCAGGTGACGCTGGGGAAGCTGTCTGGGTCCTTCAGTGTGTCTGTGAGCTCTTTGAGCACGGTACGAGTCAGCCTGTTACCATTGAGGGCCAGAGTCTCAAGGCGGGGAAGAGATGCAAGCGTAGGGAGGAGCAGAAGGAAGGCATCGTCTGTGAGCTCGGTGAAGCCCAGCTCTAGGCTGCCGATGCGGGACGCGTGGTGATACAGGTAGGCACAGAGACGCTCCATGTCTTTCACTCCAAGAGGGATGCCAGACAGATCTAATGACCCACCGGAGGGAGGGCTTGAAAGAACTGATTTCAGACTGAGAAAGAGAAAAAGAAGCAGACAGAGAGTAAGAATATGTGTGGAGGTGGGGGAATTAACTTTTTATTGAATTTTATAAATCAGAACCGGAGGAGAGAAAATATTAACCTTATTAAATATTAACCAAAGGAAAGAAAATTTTAAGAATTCTAAAATTCCTAGCAGTTCACTAATAAAACTAGGACACATTTGCTGATAATTTCATTAGGAACTGAAACATAATGTGGCAAAAATTATAAGCTGATAATTATAAAAAAAATACATTAAAGAATAAAAAAAATTAAATATAATACAGATAATATTTTAATTAAAATAATGCATATTTTTACAAACATTATTATGACAAGAATATTTATGGCCATTGGCCATTAAATTATCTTAATTCACTGACATTGGCAGGTGTGGCATCAACTTAGTGTTGGACCCTACATATAAACAGCAGCTCTGCTCACATATTTAAATGGCCTATGCTGTCTGACATAAGAACTTTTAGTATGGACATTTCCTGTGGCAACAAAATACATTGTATAAAATGTATTATCATTATTAGAATTCCCATCCATACTAATGTGGTACTAGATTTCTACAAATGGAAGTTGTACTTGAAATTGCTACAGTAATTGTAACAGTCATTAGTGCCTAAAGAAGAAATGTAGGGCAGGAACAAACTAAATTATCCAGCCCTATACGAGAAGAGCACAAAGAAACTGTTGAGGAACTAAATGTTATAGTAATAATAATAAAAGAATAGTCTATGCAGCTTAATGTATTGAAACCCGTACCAGCTTTAACGTTTTATTAAAACTCAGAGACTATCAAAGACTCAGGATATTGTCTCATTGAGGGAAATTGAGACCTGATTGAAAGGATTCATTTTCTATAAATGCATTACAGATTCAAAACAGCCCCTGGAAATACGAACGGCATAGAATTTAAAAGTTAATTTAATCACATGGTCAGTTGTTATTGTCAAATATGGATTAAGAACCTACGGGAGATAGATAAATGGAGTGACAGTGGGGAACAGAAGATGAAGGCAGGAAGAGAAGCTGATTTATTAAGTAAAAGAGAACAAATGCACTGCTTTAGCCGCTGCACATGCAGCAGACTCATAATAAGCTCAGTGTGCCACCACAGCTTGCCAGTGTGCGAGTGAAGACAGAAAGAGTGAAAGCGAGAAAAGAAACGGCGAGAATACTAATTCACAATGTGGCCGTCGCTAATTCACACCAGGACATGCATATATCTTATTGAGCTGGCATTTGAGGAAGAGAGAGGAATAATAACCATCCTGATTTGACATGCTATGCTCATTCTGAATGATATATTTCCTGCCCCGCTCTGATCCTGTCACTGACCTAGCAAATAAAACAGCAGCAAAGTCAAGGAAATGGCTAAACCAGAACAGGATATCAACTCTCCTGATATTACTGGCCAGGATCCCGAATCCCACGCTCTTTAAGAGAAAAGGCCTTTCCCTCTCTCAGCAATCTCAGCCTGAATGCATCTGACCCACTTACATTCTCTCCTCTGCATTTGATCATTTCCAAATGTTCTCATTAACGACGGAGGGATGTTAAGCAGAAATATTAAAACTATCTTTTAGCAAAATGGTATCTGCCACGTGACTTTAGAGAACAATTTGAAAAGTAGCATAATTTCAAAAACTTGTACATAATATCTATTACACCGTTCTAAGATTTTTATTAAAATCTCAAGATGCATATGATCTTAGAGTCACCCAGTAATATATGACACCAAAGCAGCTTTTGACTGCTTAGAAAGCAGGAAAGGACATACGAGGCTGTGTAATCTGAGATTTAGCAATCTACTTAATGTGTAATTTATTTAATGTAGCTTTTTAATTGATCTGAAATTTAAATCGCCCCTTCAATAACAATAATGCAGCACAATGCAACAAAGAGAATGATGAGCAACACTACAATTTTCCATTTTTGTAGCAATTTCTACACTTGCATTTTTTCTTTTTTTCACACAAGACGAATTATCGATCTGGCAGCAGGTGTGCTGTGAAAAATCCTTCCGCTGCATCGTCTTTCCTGTGGATGTAAATAAAATCAGGTTATTACTTTAGCCGCGCGTGATAGATTGGAACAAAGGTTTGAATTAAGACAGTAAGGTTGAAGTTCCTCATTCTCAGGTTTATTTCTGTAAAGCTGCTCTTCAGTAGAGATGCGCCATACTGTATTGCATTGTTACAGTTCATTCACATTCTGTCATAGAGGAAGAAAGAAAGAGAAAGGAAAACCCGAAAATCAGCTTTATGAGTCTTCTTTTGAACATAAAGAGCGGTATAAGAAAAAGAATGACTTCAAATCCATAATTTACATTGCTGGAATATCTCTGTTTGAAAGTTTGGGGTCAGTAAGATTTTTCATAAAGAAATGAATACTTTTATTTAGGGACGCATTAAACAAATATGACATTACAAAGCAATTCTATTTCAAATAAATGCTGAATAAATATTAAGCATCACAACTGTTTTTAAAATAATAAGACGAAATGTTTCTTGAGCAGCAAATGAGCATATCAGAATGATTTCTGAATGATCATGTGACACTGAAGACTTGAGTAATGCCTTCTGAAAATTCAGCTTTGGCATCACAGGAATAAATGACATTTTCATATATTTAAATAGAAATGATGTACTTTAAATTTTAATAATAATATTTCACATTGTATTTTTGATCAAATAATCACTGCCTTTGGGGAGCATAAGAGACATCTTTCAAACATATAAAAATGTGAATGTAGGTCATTAAAAATGGCCTAAGACCCTCCGATGATATTTTGAAGACTCTTGGATAATAAGTGTGGTAATTATGACCAATTAAGTGCCGAGTCTATCATTATACCGCTCTCTTCTCCAACACACTGGTGAAAGGTCAGCACTGTGACTATCAGAGGAAAATGAAGGATTACCATCACTAAAATAAACCCTCTTTTGCAGTGGATGCTAGGATGACTGAATGTGTGCACTAACAATTCATTTCTAGTTAAAATGTTGCTTAGTATTATGAACAACACATTCTGTCATTTAAAATAGCGCAAGCAGTTTCCTTGAATGCAGTACACTTTGGTGTCTATTGTTTTGGCTTTATATCCTAATCATACAAAATGTCATGATTTTGACATAATCTGTTAAATTGATATTCAGTTCATTGTAATAAAAACTGTTTTTTTTATGCAGGTTTTTTTTTGTAAATACTACATTGCTTATGTCATGATTTTCCCCATTACAAAAATCCCATAAAACTGTGAGAAATAATAAATAACATAACTTGGAACTTTTTACAGTATAATGGGAAGATAAGTAATCTCAATCCAATCCATTTTCTCAGCATTTATAAATACTTTTTACACTTGAAAAAAAATGGCAAATGTAATTAAAAAAACACTAATATTTAGCTGAATCTCTGAGATTTAGACCAACATTTTTTTTAAGATGTTCAGGCCCACTTTTGTAGCTTTGTTTAAGCTCTCCGTGTAATGACTTTATGTGAATTTCATGTGAAGTATGTGAAGTTAAGTTCAAGCAATTTCTTGTCAAACAGCTCTTTTTACTCAGCCTCTCGGGCATCAATGACTCTGACAAGACAGCTGTCTGGACGGCTATGCAAATCAATACAAAAGCATCAATGTAAAGATACCACTAATTGGAGGCAGGCTGCCATGTGCCAAATGAAGTCACTGCTCGAATAAAGACAGACAGGGAATGAAATTGAAAAAGCCAGAGATGCAGAAAGCTGTAAGGAATGAATATCAAGAGCCTATTGCAACTTCATCATCATGCCACATTCAGAACCTGCTGTTTCTGCTTTCAGGCAGTAAAGAGCGTGAGCACAAGAGGACAAGAAGAGGACAAGAGAGAAAGAGGCACGAAACGAGAGCTTAAGCCACTGAAAATCTAGCAAAAGGCAGAACTGTGAGGTAATCTGTCGAGGAGAGGCGGCATTAGAATGACTCAAGAGATCATATGAGGAGAAAATAGAGGGATGAAAAATAGGAGGGAAAATTTAGAAGGCAGAAAGAATTCAGCAGACATGCCTGAGAGATGACAGTATGATTTCACAACAGCCCTTATTCCACACCCTCTTCTACTCCTGTTTTACATTCTCAAATCTCTTTTTCGTTTAACACAACTCTCTATCTTTTTTACCTTCTCCCCTCAAATACCAGTGTGTTTGGTATTAATGTGGGTGTTATGGAGGCAGATCATATGCTAAAGCTAGATAAAACACTGTCGCCTCTGGACATGATGATCCAGAAAGCTCCGGTCTGCCTGTGTTTAGATGAAGAAGACATTCTTCACTGGCTCCTGACAGCCGTGGGCTGCTTGTTATGGACTAAAGGGTCTCCACTGGACTGCAGAGGCTTCGCCACATGCAGACCAGACGAGGGCAATGCGTTTCACATTTCAGTTCATGAAACAATAGAGGTCGTGTAGTAGGTCTATAGCATATCAGATTCCACTTAACCGGTTTTGTTTCGAAGAAGCAATCCAAATACTATTTTTAGTTTACGCAACTGCATAGTAATACAGCTTTCAGATATCTATTGTTCATTTGCATTTAACAATTTGACAGTTGACTTATATATTATATTCAGTGAGGGTGGGCGCAATACTGTTGGCATTGTAACAGTGCAAGCTTATGCAAATGAGCAAGATTAAACAAATGGAAACATTCAGGTCCACATCTGATTTGGACTCTTCTGTGCTAAACTCTTGATGTGCACAGCTGTGCTAATAAATAAACTTTATCGTATTTAAATACAGTATGTATTTACACTGAACTTAAATGCATGTTATTGGATGAACTAACAGATCAACACATCCGGAGCAGATGTATAATTTCCTCCGGTTATATGTAGAATTGTAAATCAGCTTTAGTGTAAATATTTGCATGGAGGCACATAGATTAAACTGCACACACACACACTATGAGTAATGCATTGCTCGCATAAACACACACGTACCACAGCCCAACATCTGTTACGTGTGAATTCTCTCAGAGAAATTGGGACACCTGTCTGAGAGACTGTCTCACTCTGACTGGTGGAGGAGGTTAAGGTCATATTAGCACTTAGCCATTACTAGAGCGGAGAGGGAGGAATCATTAAGGGAAAGAGAAAGAAAATGATGAGAGTTAAAAATGAAATCATTATGAATGCTTGGCTGTATTTCTGTTGTTATTGCTAATTAAATGTAAAAAATATTTTTGTTCATTAAAATAAAGCTGGAGTAAAATCAAATATTAAATATTAGATTAACAACTTCAACTTAAAAAACCCCCCTGAAAATTAGAAATGAAATAATTTTAAGTTGAAGTACTGATATTAGTAGAACTAAATCTGAAATCAAAAAATAAAAATTAAGTAATAAAAATAATACTAAATGGAAATACAAAAGCACATAAAATTAAAACTTATACTAAATTTAAAATGAAAACAGAAAGTATGAAAATAAAAACTAATTTAAAATATTAATCAGTATTATAATAGCTTACATAATAATAAAATGAGAGTAGAAATATTGGATGCTTTTTTCAAATTTTTATACACTCTTAAAAATAAAGATTCTTTACTGATATTTTTAGTTCCATGAAAAAACCTTCAACATCTATGGAACCTTTTTTAATTGCACCAAATGTTTTTTATAGTGAAGCAAGGTTCTCTAGATTATTAAAATGTTCTTAACACTAAGAAAAAATGGTTCTTATAAGAACTCTTCACTAAAAGGTTATTTTGCGGAGCTCAAATTGGTTCTTCTGTCACATCGGTGTGAAAACTCCATTCTGGAACCTTTTTTTAAAGAGTATAAGTACTTAATCTCAAATGTTTCTCCAAAAAATGACAGAAATGAGACTTGTATGAATTAGAAATGTTTGAGTTCATAAAAAACATCTTGGCAAAAAATGTGACATTGCTGAGAAACACATTTGAAAATACTGGAGACTTTTCCCCAGGAGAACAATCTGAGAAAAAGTAGACTTAGAGGGAATTAAAAATAAAATCTGTCATTTCTTTTCACCATAGGGGATATTACAGTATGTCTTTCCATACAGTGAAAACGAACAGTGAGCTTGCATTGTCAAGCTCCAAAAACAAGAAACATCATAAAAACATCATAAAAGTAATCATCTATATTACTTGTTTGCTATTGCAAGAGCTATGTTTGAGAAACAGACCAATTTTTTTATCCACTGAAAGTCTTGACTTGAAGATCTGCAGTGGCCACCATTCACTTTCATTGTGTAGAAAGGAGCAGCTTGCTTATTCGGCTACTCTTTTGTAATCCATACAAGAAAGAAAATCATATCATATCAAATCAAGTTTTTAAAACAAGAATGCTGAATGCTTGTTTTTCTTGCCTTTTTGCACCCTCAGGCTGTGAAATGATTTGAACTCCTATTTCCCCTGCACAGTCCCATTATTGCCGATCTGATGAAATCACATCAGTAAGCTCATAGTTCAGGCAGAACAAACAAAGGTGCTTGAGGAAGTTTAAACAGAGGATAAGGAGACCCTTAGAGGCACACAAGTATCGACAACACACCCAAGGAGAGGTGAGAACGCTGTCTGAGAAACACTTCCCTTTTTAAACCCCAACAGCTGCATTCACATCTGCAACACCACACCACAGTACACAACATAAGCGTAACAAATAAAGAGCCGTGTGTGGTGTGACTCAGACAAACAGCAGTGCTCCATCAACAAAAAGCACCCGGTGAGGATTAGACAACACAACCGGAGCGGATAAAAAGAAGAAGGTATCGAATCCGGTCTACGCAGAACACATGCCTTCACATTCCAGCTTAACCACAGCAGCTGATGCAGTGAATGAACTGCGGTAGGGGACTTCAGCTGTTTTATCCCTGCACACATAAGTTAGGGAACAGCTAGTCTAAAGTGTATCCATTGACAGGAAATAAATACAGCCTAGTATTTCCTCATTTACACATTACACAGTCTGTGTTTTGACTGTATTAATGGCATTGGAAAGGAGCCACATAAGTATGAGTCTACACCACAGAACCATGTGTTAGCAAAAAACCACACAGCACACAGTGGGAGGCTGCTCTTTCATTCACTGACTCACTCTGCAGAATAAACACAGCTCTTATCATCAATGGACGGAGAGGAAACCGCTGAAAGCCCCGTTGAGGAGCCAATTCACAGGTGATGAGATTTGGATGGTATACGCAGCTGTTCTGGAGATATATTACGAGATATTGTGTTTTAAAACAATTTGGGGATATCAGAACTGTAGGACCCAGTCCTCAAATGAAACGCTCCATTAGCCGTGTGGTTTTTAAAGCGTAATTAATCCCTAAGTGCTGACGAATCAGTACACGGACAAACAACTGGCAAAGTGATGATTCATTTTGACTGCCTGCTCTGCAAAGTCAGAAAGCCTTTTATTTTTAAACCAACTAATCACTTTAATTAATGAACAAATTGAGGCACTTGTGAGCCACTAGGCTACTGTATGTGGGCTGAAGGATACGGGCATCAATGTAATGTAGCATTTTCATGTGAAATGAAAGAAATTATGTGGAACGAGAGACCTTGACATCAGAGGGAAAATAAGAAAAGAAAAGGAACAAAAAGAAAAAGAATGGAGAAACCCCCCAAAAATGGAAAGAGACAAATTTTGACATAAATGTCCATAAGGGACATTGAACAATTAATACGGCTTGGATGCAAGGTTTACCATACAGAAGAGCTATATGTAGGCAAACAAATATTTGAGAATGTACTGTATATTGAACAAATATTCATAATAGAAGTTCATTACTTTAACATGACTTTTAAAATATTATTATTCATACAATATTAAATATTTTAGACAGTATATATTAAGTAATTATTAGATAAAATAGCATGTTTCAGCAAACAGTTCAAAGGTTTTGGGGTCAGTAAGTTTTTTTTTTTAAAAGAAATTAATATGCAAAGATGCATTAATTTGATAAGAAGTGACAGTTAAGACATTTATAATGTTCCAAAAGATTTCTATTTAAAATAAATGCTGTTCATTCAATTTTTTTATTCATCAAAGAATCCTGAAAAAATGGTTTCCACTAAAATATTAAGAAGCACAACTGTTTTCAATGTTAATAATAATAATAATAAAGATTTCTTGAGTACCAAATCAGCATATTTCAATGATTTCTGAAGACTGACACAGAAGACTGGAGTAATGGCTGCTGAAAATTGAGCTTTCCATCACAGGAATAAATTACATTTTAAAAAGAATGAAAAAGAAAAGTTTTTAATTTTAATAATATTTCACAATATTACTGTTTTTGTATTCTTTTTACTCATTTATTTATTCATTCATTCATTTTTTGATCAAATACATGCAGCCTTTGTGAGAATAAGAGATCATGAAACTTACTGACCACAAACTTTTGGTGTGTGTGTGATAACCAGAAAAATGTATATTGACTATAGAATAACCCACTTTTAATATTTCAACAAAATTTCAAATATTAATTTTCATAACTGTGGGAACCCTGAGAAGAGAGACAAGTCAGGACGAAATAAAAAGAAAAGCGCTGTAAACTGAGGTTTTAAAAAAAAAACCTTATTGTTGTACTGAGGAAAGTAAGGTAGCATATGCCCTCACTGCCTAAATCTGAGACCCCCTCTCTGCTTGTCAGCTCTGCTTTCTCACCAGGCCTGTGGCTTCCTCTTCAGCAGCCCCTGCCGTCTCCACTGGGAGTGTGGGCTCAGGTGGTAGGTCAGCTGACGGCACACCTTCTCCATGGCACCCAAAGCATCTCCCTCCTGACAAAGACAGAGAGAGAGACCACATCAATCAAGCTGTAACACACAGCAGGTTAAAGGGAACTGGCAGAAGATCAGGGTATCTGAGCCCTCAAGGTAAAATACTAATTTCTTTGACATTTATGATGACGGAGGAGCAAAGCTATATGGACTGACCGACATTTCACAAACACAGTCTGGCTCTATCACTAGGTCATCTGAGGTTAGTGAGTGCATATGCATGTGATTTGGTAAAATGCATTAGCATGTAATGGATTAGCGACAAATTGATGTATTGTATGGCCATCTCTGGAAAGCTTTATTATTTTAACTCACATTCATCACTGCCTAAAGCATCCAATTTGCAGAGAGACACGAACACTCATACACACACTGCCTTGAGTAACTGCCACACTCCTCTAGACAGAAACTATTTCTGCCAATGTTTAACACATAAATTACCAAAAAATAAAAGCGCTGCATATTCCTGCAGGGCTGCCAATAATTAAATCTAAGGATGCACTGATATTACAATTCTGGATGATAACCAATAGTTGGTTAATAAATATTAAAATTCGATACTATTTTGTGAATTCAGGATTAATTAGAAATTTAGTATGAAAACGGATATTCATTTTGAGATTTGGTAAAGATGATCCCCCGGTTTCAGAGACAAGGCTTAAGCCTAGTCCTAAGTCTTAGCTGTTTCAACTGAAATAAACTTGCACTGACTGATCTTAAAACATATCAGTGCCTTTGTTTTGTCTAGAGATGCACACCAGTAATGTTTTTTTTCTAAGCATGTTTATAAAAATTACTTAAATGTCCTAATTGAACTATGGCCTAATCCTGGTTTAGCCTAAGCCCTGTCTGTGAAACCGGGCCTATATTTAATGTTGTTGATTATTTATTATAAACTACAGCATATGAATTCAAAGATGACTGCAGTGGTAATAAATTAAAAAATAATGAAATATCTAATACCAATTGATACTAATGAATTTAATTAAAAAATGTCTATGGAACCAATATATCATGCATCCCTAATTAAATCGGAACCTACACGCTACGAAAAGTGTTGTTACTGTTAACTAAAACGTTACAACTAATTTTTGTTTACAGAAATAAAACTGAAATAAAATAAAATGTAATTGTTAATTGGAAAAACAAAATTAAAATATTGCCTTGGCAGCTAACTGAGATAAAATAAGTTTCAACTCAAGTAATAACATGACTGAAACTAAAACTGAAATTAGAGCTAAACAGAGGTATACGTATTTAAAAAAAACAAATAAAAATGACATAAGATATATGTTGCGTTGTGGGCATCCCGAGGACATTTCCCGATCCCACCACTCTCTCTCTCTCCCATTTTGCTTCCTGTCTACTCTACACGATCCTATCTTTATAAAAGCAAAATGCCAAAAATAAAATCTTTAAAAATACATTTATTCAAAATATTAAAATACTTAAATAGTATAAAATAACGGAGTATATATCGGAGCACATTTCAATTAATTATTATGAGCTGCAAAGGTGAAATCCTGGTTATGAGATTTTTTTTTACTGTCCATTAACAGTAAATTTGTCTTGTCACGTTAATCACAAGTGAAATGCACAGAGGTTTATTACTGGCATTACACTGATTTGCTTCAGGTAATAATGAGGTTCAGTGCACTTGAGTGAATGAGAGGGCAATGCTCATACATGACTAGATTACCAATTACCTGAAGTTTCAAGTACTAACACTTGTCTCATCTGTGGCTCCAACTAAGAACCTACAAAAATGAGTCGGGTATAAAATTCACAGGATCAGGACCACATTTTTATAGGTCTTACCCTGGGCCAAATGACATTTGTTTTTATCAGGAATCCAAGCTAACAGTAACATAGCATTTCATCAAGGACACATTGTCTGTGCTCAGGTGTCTGTATCCGCACTGGAAACGTCAATATGTAAATCAATCCGGCCATCACATCTCCCCGCTGCACCAGGCCTTGACCTCTGCAGGGGATCAGAGATAGAACTGTCTGTGGATATTGAGATGTCTAGAAAACACCCTATGTGTTAGTAAAGTCTAGT
This sequence comes from Tor tambroides, assembly GCA_021397915.2. Classification (NCBI taxonomy): domain Eukaryota; kingdom Metazoa; phylum Chordata; class Actinopteri; order Cypriniformes; family Cyprinidae; genus Tor; species Tor tambroides. The sequence continues at coordinate 14,057 of JAFVLL020040625.1, forward strand.
GGCTGCTGACGGTGAGATTAACAGTGCCACATGGCTGGTCAGCTCTAGTGCGCATCCCCCTGCAGACAGAGAGTGGGTCCCCTGGCAATGTAATCATACACCCAGTGGGCTCTGACAGCTCTGAGAGTGTAACAGACAGCCCAGCTTTCCTTTCGTCACATCACTGAACTGGTCTCTTCTTTGTCTCCCACCATTGCTACTTACAATAACATCACTTAGAGAAAATGTCTAACCTTGCGCTCGTGTGAACTCTCACTCTCCCTACTTTTAGTTGACATTTCATTATGTCTGCTTAGTTAAAGGTATTGCATATGCATGTGTATAGACTGGTTGTCACTTTTTTATAATAATTTGCAGGTCATGGACTGGCCATCTGTTAAGGGTGTTTCCCTGCCTGTTGCCTGAGATGCTGGGATAGGCTCCAACCCTCTCATATGTTTAGAAAAATGGATGGAGGTCCAGGTCATATTCCACCATAAAATCAAAAGAAAGTAAAAAAATAAGTGATAAGTAAATAAATGATACATTTTTGTGTAAATAATATATACGTTTAGTTGAATTTTGGTAACATTTTAGAATAGGGAACACATATTCACTATTAACTAAGAGATTTCCCTCAGTAAACTTCTAATTTGCTGCTTATTAATAGTTAGTAAGGCAGTTGTTAAGTTTAGGTAGGTAGAGTTAAAGGGATCTAAAATATGGTCATACAGAATAAGGCATTAATATGTGGTTTATAAGTACTAATAAACAGCCAATATGCTAGTAATATGTATGATAATAATTAGCAACTAGTTAATAGTGAGAATTGGTCCTGAAAATAAAGTGTTACCTGAATTTTCAGCAGCCATTACTTCAGACGTCAGTGTTACATGATATTTCAGAAATCAATTTATGCTGATTTGTTGCTCAAGAAACAATTCCTATTACTATCATTGTTGGAAATGGTTGTGCTCAATAAATTCTCTATTTTTTTCGTATTACGTTAATGAGAATACATTTTTTTGCATTCTGACAATGAGCACTGAGAGAGGAAGTGCGCTTAATTTACATTAAAAAAAAAACAACACAAAAAATCTTAATGGTCCTAGAAACAGACTTCATTTTCTTTAAGCAAAATATCATTTCTTATTTCTTTCTTTTGATTTTGGGGTGAAATAAAACCATTTTCTTGACAGATTTCATACTGGTTTATGTCTTACACAACCACACATTTTGTTAGAGAAGATGTGATGGGCTCAGAGTAAAAAAACAATCAGCAGCATCCTTGTTGTTTTGGTGGAGGTCAGGTGTTTGTGCAGCTCTCTATAGGAGCTGAGCAGGGTGTTAGTGATGTGATATAGTGCCTGACTTGCTTCATTAAGTGCTGCAGCAGCAGCAGCAGCAGCAGTTTTGAAAGAGGGCTGACTGGTCTTTAGTGTGTGTGACTCATCTGCGAATACACCTCCCTCTGCCTCTACCCTCTCTGCTCTCTTCATCTCTGCTTCTGTTTCACACAGAGACTCACACATGCTTAAGCAACTGGGTTTCATCCTAATGTTCACTGCACTGGAATGGTACAGTTTCATTTTGCACGTCTATCTGCTGTGCAGTCCAGGCAGTGCTATAAGGCACTTTTCATTAAATATTAACGTAACACAACATAGCAGAAATGTACAGAAATAGAACAGAAATGGGAAACAGAAGTGTGTGTGCGTGTGTTTAGGTGTGTGCATGTCACGAATCACAGAAGCACTATACCGTCTTTGGGCAGTGAATATATTTGGCCAGGCTGATAATGAGGTCATGGGTAATGGGATCCACCAGGTTGCGGAAACTGGCATAGCGGTAGAGAACATCGTCCAGAGAGGTTGACTCCATTCCCAGATCCTGGAAAAAAGACACAATACAGGGAGGTCAAGAGAATGAGAACTACAGACTACAGCAGCAGATCATACTTAAAGGAATAGTTCACCCAAAAATGAAAATTGCTCACCCTCAGACCATCCAAGATGTAGATGAGATTGTTTGTTCAAAAGAACACATTTGGAGAAATTTAGCATCACATAAGTTGTTCACCAGTGGATTCTTTGTAGTGAATGGGTGCCGTCAGAACGAGAGTCCAAACAGCTGATAAAAACATCACAATAATCTAAAAGTAATCTACACTCCCAAAGTCTGCATGTTTGTGATAAACAAATTCATCATCATTAAGACTTTTTAACTTTAAACTGTCGCTTCTGGCCAAAAAAAAAAAAAAATGCAATCCATAATAACGCTTCCCCCTGTGAAAAAGTACATCCCCTGTCCTCTCACATCCATTAAAGAAGTTAACTGATGGACTGGAGTCCTGTGGATTACTTGTGTATTTCTGTTATATTTTTATCAGCTGCTTGGACTTTCATTCTGACGGCACACCTTCACTGCAAAGAATCCATTGATGAGCAAGTGATGTAATGCTAAATTTCTCTAAATCTGTTCTGATGAAGAAACAAATTTATGTACATCTTGCATTGCCTGTGTGTGAGCATATTTTGAGCAAATTTTCATTTTTGGGTGAACTTTGCCTTTAAAGCTTATTTCCTTATTTTGACATTTTAATGTCATCTATGAAGCTTTTTATTTGTAATAAATATTTACATTCACATAAATGTAAATGTGCATGTAATATTTATACATGCTTCCTAATGATGATGTTCAGTGTTCCTGAAATCATTAAATAAAATAGAAAACAAATCCTTTAACTGTGTAAAACAAGCCAAACTGATGGAAAAGTTAATCTACATGATCGAATCTGTAAAGCAAAAGGGCAGGCATGGGGATCAGCAATTTAAAAAATTGCCAATGTGTGAGGGGGTGAGGGCTCTACAGCCAGAGCTAAATAATCAACAGCGAACCAACGGGAAATGGGTGGGTGTGAATGAAACAAATCGTCATTAGTATGACAAAGTGAATAAGGTTAGTCTTTGTTAAGGAAAAAGGCTGAATCATTTTAATGTCACTATAAATTTACTATTGAATTTCTCTCCCTCCATCGATAAAACCTGTGCACGCTGAGCATAAGCCTTGGTTTATCATTATCATCCCCTATGGAGCAGAATCTTGATTAATCGATTTCCATTTAATCAAAGGCCCATCCATTTTCATGGTTTCCGGGCAACAAGGTGCACTTGGTAACCACTGGACAAGAGACGCTGTCCTTTGACTCTTGCTCATTATGTGCTTTAACACCCATTGCAGAATACACTGCAAATGCTTTTCAGTAAAAATCTCACATTTACTTGGGGTAAAAATCTGCCCCTTGTGAAAAATAAGTACACTTTTAGTGTACTTCAAATCGTAAAGTTTTATTTTTAAAGAAACTGTACTTGGAAATAATGTAATATTAATCAAATAAAAGGCCACTTAAGTGTACTTAAAGAGGGAACAATTTCATGTTTCTTAACACACTTTTAAAGTGCACTTTGTAATGATCTCTAATTAAAAGCTGTAAAGTGCATTTTAAATCTTTACATTTTTAAAGAAGTACACTTATTTTGATGTGTTGAAAAACATAATATAGCACATGTTAAGAACTTGATTATAATTCTGAATATAACTAAGGGTGTTATTTGATATTACATTTAAAGTTTGTAGAATTTCAATGTATTAAATTGCAAATTTACCATATAGTAAGGTGTACTAATTTACTATCAAGCATTATGGTAAACTAAAGAGTAAATTATTAATTAATTGCATTCAATATACATTTAAACTATAATACACGTTCATTTAAACTATAATATCACATGGTCATAACACAGGTTCTTTTAAAGTATATTATTTAAGTCTACTTATTTTTCACAATGTCCTTTTGAGAACGAATCCTGCAGCTTGTTACGCAGCCACCTGTTGCTTCGTCACTGTCTGACAATTCATTTAATACTACCTATGGAGGATTAGAAAATGAAATCCCCATTAACTCTGTCTTTGATCCCTGCTGCACATATGCAGAAAATCCTCAACAGAAGCAAAGTGCAGCAGACCTGCTAAAATGACCTTCTAGTCCATAAGATGATCATTTCTCTTGAGAAAAGCTGGATCAAAAAATAGTAATGGGACAAGAGTTCTGGCCGCATATACCCATCAAACAGAGTCTATCTGAGACAGCCATTTGATATAAAGCAGAGCATTGCGCTTACTGACAGCATCCATAATCACTACTCAAAGTAAACAGTTGGTGTTTATGCAGTGCAGCATTACTCTTCGGCCAGCTTGAGCTGTGTCTGTTCTCACAGGTTCACAGGACTGTAAAACTGGCATCTGTCTCAACAGCACTGAGTTCTGTGAAATGCAGAAACTATAGAACTGGCAAACTATTGCAGGAGTCTTGCTGTATCTCAGATATGTCTGTATCAGCACTGACAGTAATGATCCATTTTGGAGGAAGAGTTTATGTCTTTCAACAGCTTTCAAAATAACACCAACCCAGTAGGATTGACATTTTGGCCCAATTGCAACATATGATTCTCTCTGCTGTAAAGCAAAGTGGGGTTTCTGCATGGGTCACAGATTACAAATCAGGCCAATGAGTCCAATGCTTTGGGGCCTCTGTTAACCAGCTGAGAGACCCACAGTGACGCGACATATGCAAAAAAAACCCAAAAAACTACAATATAATTTCTTATATTTGTGATGTGATTTCTTGCCATTTGGACATTTCATCTCACTACTGCGACCACAGGGAACCTCCAAAAAAGACTAGTGCCCCAGAGCTTTGCAGGACAGTATTTGCCACAATAAAAGCTCTTCAAGTGCTTTACGAAATTGAGGAAAAGTTGACAGGTACACAAATGGATAACAGCGCTGACATTCAAGTTGTGGTGGACAATAACTCATCAGAGAGAACTCTGACAACTTTCTACCTCTATTTGAGTTTTAAGTTAACCTATACAAGAATCATGGAGTAGTATTTGTACCTGCCGGAGAGTCTTCAGCATCTCTGTCGCCTCATCGTGTTTCCCCTGCTTTGCCATCAGCATCATCTCTTGTATCATCCCGATGCGCCGCTGGTAGGGAGGAGGAGTCCCACTGCTCCTCAGTTTGTCTCCCGACTTCAACATTATAGAAGTAAGGATGTCTCCTCGCTCTTTCGTGGGGGTCCGTTTCCATCCTGTGCTCTGAGGGCTCGCTCCTGCCTCCTGCCCCGTGGCCTTCGTTTGCTTCGCTCCCATGTTTGGTTATAGAGTCTCACCCTGGAAAAGGGCCTCCAGACTGGGCATACTTTCAAAATGAATTCACATTTAACTATTAAAAGTCCTTTAATTGTTCGTGAGATTACATTTTGTAAGAAACAAATGAAAATAAGAAAAAAGCCTTAGCGTTGCTATAAAGTTTACTGGAGAACAGTGTTTTAAAAGTCCGTATGCTCACCTTACACCTGTCATCTCTCACCTGACAGAGAAAATATACTTACATTAAGATGTGAATTTATATAATAAAATTACAAAAACTTGCAACGAATGGCATTTCCGTAAAATCTTTTTCACAAAGTGCTCATTCACAGGGTGTGAAATATGAGGGAGGTTTGGGGGGGATGTACGACCCCCTAATTAAGGCATGAATCCCCCCAAATTAAAGTTGGGGGTCTTAGAAATGTATTTTTACATAAACATTTATATAATTAAACAGCGTTCGAATAACGTTTCAGTAACCACAAAATTTATGTACGCGAACAGAAATGGCTTCTGCGTAGGTAACCATAGCAACAGCTGCTCATCGATGTTTGTATCGGGCGGTGCATCAATAAAACACTGTACTGTCGTTATTTATCACATTATCATGTATAAACACATCACAAATATCTCACAAAAATAGTTTTGTTTTGTTTTAAAACGTCTTGACGGTTAACCGCACAAGGAGCGCAAAACGACCGTCTGGGTTCCGCGATACGAAGCGATTACGCTCATAAAATTACTTAAGAAGTTGACTCCACTGCGTACATTTCTCATCCAATTTCCCACCAAAACTGTATTTTGCAAAGCATAACCTTGAACTTTTATATCATTCACAGCTGACTCGTGTAACGTCAGTTGTTTACTCTTTCGAATCCTCCTTTTTCACGCGCAAAATTATTTTGGAATTTTATAAGGCGGCAAAACATCTAAAACACTGCGTGTTACATTCCAAACGTCTTGTATTTCAGTCCAATTAGGTCATAATTAATATATTCTGCCAAAACACAAGAAATCCTCGATTCCCTCAGGTAGGGAATAGATCTGATGATGCCTGCGGCATGACCGCAGATTAAAGAAGAGCAGTCCCACAAACCTCCAGAAACTCTCACAGTCCGGTTCAACAGAATTCTAGCACGATCTTACGGCAGGATGATTCGTTTCTCGCCCGTATTTTTTATTTCAGTCGTTGTTTGTACGTGTTAACATTGCAGTTCCTCCGCAGTCTCTCAAAGGCACACGATGTAGGTTTCAGTGTGAGTCGACGGCGAGCAGTACTGCTGTGAACAAGGGCATGTAAATATTTACGTCCTCCGTCACTGTTTTCCTCCGCGCACAAGTCATTCCAGTATTTTCTTCCACGCAGCCCGCAGAAATATCACTGTTCTCTGCTGAAATGTGCCATGTCGAATTAATTCCCGCTTTGATATGACCTCTCCCCAGGTGTGTCCCGTCTGAGGCTAGGGTGTGTTTAGAGGAGAGCGACTGAACGGTCTCTCATCACTCAGATGGAGCGGAGAGGCGCTGGGTCTCGACACAGGCTGTGTGGGAGGGGTGGAGCGGTCTGCAACATCCTCCACTTGTGTTTCAATCTATAGTCGAGAATGCACCACTGCCTTGATACAGTTAACCAAGTGGAGCGGACGGTCGCTATTGGGACTGCTCCAGTTCTGCACTATAGGAGGCATTTGAGTACTTGTAAAGGAAATGGAAGAATCATTCGCTCGTATGGGCAATCCCATATCCCCGTAGCCTATATGCGTACTAGTCATAGATTCTCCTCAAGTTATTTTTTATCATTGACTTGAGCGCTACGGTAATAGTAGGGCTTTCTTTGCTGACATCTGGCGTTTAACACATGGCATGTCATGTGCTGCAATTTTTTTTTTTTTTTGTTCTTAAACGGAAAATTTGGAATTGAAAAAAGTAATAAAACTCTTAAAGTAACAGTTCACCCAAAATGAAAGTCTGCTGACAGTGTTCTCACGCTCAAGCCATTCAAGATTTAGATGAGTTTGTTTCTTCATCAGAACAGATTTGGTGAAATTTTTACATCGCATGCTCACCAGTGAATCTTTGAATGGGTGCCATCAGATTGAGGGTCCAAACATCTGATGAAAATGTCACCATAATCCACATGGCTCGTTTATCAGTTTACATCTTGTGAAGCGAAAACCTGCGTGTTTGTAAGAAACAAATCCATCATAAAGGCATTTCAACTTTAAGTCATCACTTTTGGCTAAAATACCATACTCCATAATATTTTCCTCCAGTGAAAAATCCAGTTCCTGTTATCCTCTCACATCAAAATCCACCAAAATATTTGTTTAGAACTGTTTTTGCCTGTAAAAGGTGCTTAATCTGTGCATATTTCTTTAATGACTCAGGGTGAACTTTTCACTGGAGAAAGCAATATTATGGACAGAGGACTTGGCTTTGGAAGCAACAGTTTCATGTTAAAACACATTAATGATGCCGGATTTGTTTTTTATAAACAGCTTTTTTTCTTCACAAGATGTTAATTGATAGACTGGAGTCGTGTGGATTACCGTTCTATTTTTTTATCAGCTGTTCAGACTCTTTGGCACCCATTTACTGCAGAGGATCCATTGGTAAACAAGTGATGCAATGCTAAATTTATCCAAATCTGTGCTGATGAAGAAAAGAGTTCTGCATTTCAGATGGTGCATTTTCAGTTTTTGAGTTAACTATTCCTTTAAAAAGTACTATGGAGTATTATTTAAGGTAAATATATCACATCAAAAATGTGAAGTAAGTAACTGACTTGACATATTACTGATCCTCTTTCAAGCCATTTCTTTGCAGAGAATAGCAGCAGCTATTGGAATACCACTTCAATCATAATAAGAACAGAAAATAGGAAATATCACTTTATTTATGCTTTTACAAACATATTTACAGTAAACAGTAAAGCAGTTCATCATCCAGTAGTTTAATCCAAATATATGATCAAAGGTTGGTTACAAGATGATGATCTCTAATACAGTTTTATCCCACTAGGCTTTCTTAGTCAAACCACATTTCACTGGCTGACTTTGGCATGGCCTTAGAATAATCTTTGCAGCAAGCCATTGATTAGACTACTTGCATTTGGAGAAAACACATTTGGAGAACATCCACCAACTGTCTTCTCTAGAATATAAGGAACTGATGATAAGAGGGGTTTAAACTTAAAGATATATTGACAATACGCTTGATTAACGCTAATAAGCTTATTCAATTGATGAACACAGCCTTCCAACTAAATAGAAGAAAAAAAAAAATCACATTCAAATCCTCTTAATATGGCCTTTTGAGGTGCAAGAGTTTGAAAGAATCACATCCCCATCGCACACTTGCAACACATTTAATAACTCATTTTAACTTACTATTCCTTTTTTCCTTTAAAGATATGCAGTTGCTACAAATATTCAGTGCTGCAGTCAGAGACTGAAAGATGCTTTGCTAAAACCATTGTATATTCAAGGAGGACTGATAAGGAAGGTAAAACATAGATCTCCAAGAGAACAGCCTGTAGGGATGCTGAACTGAGCCGTGATGGTAGGCTTAAGGGTGCAGGTTTATTACAAGGGATAGCCAGTAGGGGGAGCTTTGTCATACTTATTGCTCTCTAGTGAAAAAGGTGGAATGCGCACGTCAAAGTGTGAGCCATCTGTCCTCTCAAAACAGAATGTCCCCCTAAACAAGAAAACAAATCGTGATGTTCATGCGTCATTACAAAAAACACAACATAACTGAGTGAAATCACACCATCAATTCAGATACACCAAAAACAAGCATTCAGCCATCCAGTCTAACTGGTGGACCACATTTCCTGGCTTCATGATTTAAAAAAAAAAAAAATGTAAAGCTAGCATGGTTGTAAGAGTATGTTGATAATCTCACCACATGTGTCCACTGGGTGCCTGAAGTGAAACATGACTGCTGTATTGAAATGCTGGCTGTTCTCTTGACAAAACAGGCTCCTGGCGAGATAATGATGGATTGCATTTAGCAAACAAATCATATTTCCATAGTCTTTAATTCTGGTTTATGCTTTTGCTAATTAATAACCTTGCCAACCACTCCTCTGCCACGGACTGTTTCCAGAGTCCCTGAGAGACTGAAGATCCTCCAGTGTCTTTCCCTGAGTTGAACCACCTCATTGCCCAGGTTCTCCAGACGGATGCAGTACCGCCACTGAGGAAAACATCGACATATTATCTCTAACAGGTCACCAATGGCCATTCTATATATAACCCTTTTATTGCGTTATTATAAAAAACATAATTAAGTCATTTTGCCTACCCAGTACACGTGGGAGTTTTGAGCCTCCTGTTGACAAACAAAAACAAGTCAGAATCAGGACTATGAGTTACATTCACTTTCATACATATTCTAAATATAAATTATAATTATGCATAAATTATGCTTTTCTTCAGCAAGCATGCATTAAATTGATCACAATTGACAGTAGAGACATTTATAGTGTTACATTTGTTACAGAAACCAAACTTTTCAACAGTAGTATATAGATCTTAATCTGGTTAGATGCCATATTGAATTTAAAGGGATAGTTCACCCAAAAATGAAAATTCTGTCATTACTCACCCTCATGAGCCTCATTCCAAACCCATAAGACCCTCATTCATCTTCGGAACACAAATTCAGTGTATTCACAACACAAATTCAAAGTATTCACAGTGCTTCACTTTTTCCACATTTTGATGCTACAGCCTTTTTCCAAAATGGATTATTATCCTCAAAATTCCACAAATATTACCCCATAAAGACAATGTGAAAGAAGTTTGTTTGAAATCTTTGCAAATTTATTAAAAATAAAAAATGAAAAAAATTCACATGTACACAAGTATTCACAGCCTTTGCCATAACACTCAAAATCGAGCTCAAGTACATCCTGTTTCCACTGATCATCCTTGAGATGTTTCAACAAGTTGATTGGAGTCCACCTGTGGTAAATTCAGTTGACTGGACATGATTTGGAAAGGCACACACCTGTCTATATAAGGTCCCACAGTTAACAGTGCAAATCAGAGCACAAACTAAGCCATAAAGTCCAAGGAATTGTCTGTAGACCTCCGAGACAGGATTGTATCGAGGCACAGATCTGGGGAAGGGTACAGAAAAATTTCTGCAGCATTGAAGGTTCACAGAAGCATGTAGTCTCTGTTACCCATAATGGAAGAAATTTGAAACAACAAGGACTCTTCCTAGAGCTGGCCTCCTGGCCAAACTGAGCAATTGATGGAGAAGGGCCTTGTCTAGACTGGTGACCAAGAACCTGATGGTCACTCTAGTTGAGATCCATGATCATATGTGCAGATGGGGGAAACCTACAGAAGGACAAACCTCACCGCAACACTCCACCGATCTGGGCTTTATGGCGGTGTGGCCAAACTCAATCCTCTCCTCAGTGAAGATGCATGAAAACACACTTGGTATTTGCAAAAAAAAGTCCCTAAAGGACCCTCAGAGAAAACTCTGAGAAACAAGATTCTCTGGTCTGGTGAACCTCAATTCTAAGCATCATGTTTGAAGAAAACCAGCTCTGCTCATCACCTGCAGAGTACCATCCCAAAAGTAAAGTGTGCTGGTAGCAGCCTCATGCTATGGGGCTGTTTTACAGTGCCAGGGACTGAGGGACTCGTCAGAGTAGAAGAAAAGCTCAATGCACCAAACTATTGAGATAGCCTTAATGAAAATCTAGTCCAGAGCATTCAGAACCTCAGACTGGGCAAAAGGTTCACCTTCCAACAGGACAATGACCCTGAGCACACCGCAAGAGTCGCTTATAGACAACTCTGTGAATGTCCTTGAGTGGCCCAGCCACAACCTGAGCTTGAACCCAATCAAATATTTCTGGAGAAACCTGAAAATGTGTGTCTGCCCCATCCAACCTGACAGAGCTTGAGAGGTGAGGAGTTGAGGTGAAGAATGGCAGATAATTGCCAAATGATGATGATCAAAGCTTGTCGCATCATACCCAAAAAGATTTGAGGCTGTAATTGGTGCCAAAGGTGCTTCAACAAAGTATTGAGCAAAGGCTGTGAATACTTATGTACATGTGATTTTTTTCGTTTTTTATTTGCAATAAATTTGCAAATATTTCAAACAAACTTCTTTCACATTGTCATTATGCAGTATTGTTTGTAGACTTTTGAGGAAAATAATGAATTTAATCCATTTTGGAATAAGGCTGTAACAACAAAATGTGGAAAAAGTGAAGCGCTGTGAATACTTTCCGGATGCACAATAAATTGTGTTCTGAAGATGAATGAAGGTCTTACAGGTTTGGAACGACATGAGGTTGAGTAATTAATAACAGAATTTTAATTTTATGGTGAACTATGCCTTTAACACAAATGAAAACAGGGCTGTGAGGGATAGTCTTACAGCCTTCACATTGGCACTCATTATATAAAAAATATGAAAGTTTTTATTTTAGGAAAGAGGTTTTAACAGCTAAACAATGGTATGTTGTTAAACAACTCCACTGAACACACTGTACTTCTATCCCTCACAGCCTCTTTTCATTCCCGTCAAAAACTAATTCTAGCACTATCATTACTAAGGTCTATAATACATATTATACTACGGGGCCGTTGAATGCTTGAATCTGATTGGCTGACGAACGTTCTAAGGTGTGCAATTATTTTCAGGAAAATGCACAGCGAACGTAGTTCTAGGCAGTTCTTGACCACATTACAGTTCCGTATCACTTCGCCAAATGATTTCAGTTATTTCAAAAGGTCTTACAACAGCAAAACAACCAAAACCAACAAGACAATGGCCAAATACATATAGTAAGCAATGGGATAAAAACGACAGATTATTTCCATGTTTTGCCACAAAATTACGTTTTATTATGTACGTAAAACACATACTCTATTTCTCCCGCTCTCTCTCTCCCTCACAGAAACACACAGTTTACACACATGAAAACATACGCGCTAATGTTGTTAGCGGTGCTCTGATGACTTTGTCAGTAAATAGTTTACCAACTTAAAAGTACATGACATTTCTCACAAGCGAAGCGAGGTAACAACGGCACTGTTCGTGAGGAAAATGAACTTAAAAGTTTCACCAGTAGGGACGCTGCTGCCGAACATTGATGAGAGACAGACTCAGAGAGGTAGGCTAATTCACGCACGCTCAATCTCTCTCTCTCTCTCATAACTTAGTTATTAGCTGCATTTGTCTGTTATCAACGGCTCAAGCCTCAGTTACTAGGGCTAAAATGACGTTTTGGAATTAGCAATGGAGGCAATGGATGAGACGCGGAAGAAATAATCCTACTCACAATAGTGATTTAAGTACAAAAACCGGACGAATCCTTTGAAATATATCATCTGATCGATGTGTTGAGGTGTGGCAACCGTAGTATGGTACCTCCGGACAGTTGAATTATTAGAAAAATAATCCACACCCGAGGTGTATCACCACCTCGGGTGTGCATTATTTTTCTAATAATTCAACGGCCCGTCGTCAATTATTCCTTAAATAACGTATACATTTAGTCTGTGTAAAGCAATCTGCAATGAGAAATTGTTGCAACACATAGCAACCCTTTATTCTTACTCTCATGCCCATGTAGAAGGGGATGACAGTGACACGGATGTTCTCTGTGGTTTCGCGGTGCACATCTGAGAGCTCCAGCCAGGGATGGTTCTTCTCCTGCCAGGCCCGTAGGGTATCTCTTGCAGTGAACGGAGGATCTAAATAAACAGTGCAAATGCAATCTATCAGAAACATTTTATCAGTAAAAGTTTGAATACTCTGCCGCAAAAGTATAAGTGGACTAGTTACTTCTGGAGGGGTTAAACATGAGGAAGCGTTCAAACAGCTCATGCTGGATAGGAACTTGCTCAGTGGAGTTATAAGGCAGGATGTCTTCATGACTCACATAATCCAGACCTGAAAGACATTAATAAAATGTGGAAGAAATTAATAAAATAATAGATAATGGAACTTTAAAAAAAAAAAAAATGCTGCCCACTATATTTAAAGGGATAGTTCACCCAAAAATGAAAATTCTGTCATTAATTACAAACCCATAAAACCTTCGTTCATCTTCGGAACACAAATTAAGATATTTTTAAGATAATCCGAGAGCTCTGTGACCCTCCATAGAAAGCAATGTAACTGAAATATTCCCAGACCCAGAAAGGTAGTAAGGACATTGGTAAAATAGTCCATGTGACATCAGTAGTTCAACCATAATTTTAAGAACCTATAAGAATAACTAGTGTGCACAAAGAAAACAACAACTTTATTCTATGGAGGGTCAGAAAACTCTTGGATTTCATTGAAAATATCTTAATTTGTGTTCCGAAGATGAACAAAGTTCTTATGGGTTTAGAGAGACATGAGGGTGAGTAACTAATGACAATTTTCATTTTTGGGTGAACTATTCCTTTAAGTATAGTTGAATCTTTATGTGATTGATTGAGAGAGTTACCTGGAATTGCATACAGGGCCCTGCTATCATCGTGATTTGCCAGGAACGTAACTGCTTCAGTCTGAGATCGCTGAGACTAATGGTGACAAAAACCACTAACGTTAAAAATGGACTCATGATTGCACTAAAATCATTAAGTCATCCAAGACAAACATACGTACATTACATTAATTCACTATCTGCATATGTCATTTGATGCCACTTACTATGTGAGGGCAGTCTCTGGTGTCTATGAGGACCTGGTAGTATGTATGCATCTTGCCCTTCACTTCCTTAGAGCCATGGGCTGTGGAATCTGGCTTACTGAAAAAGCACATGACAAACAGGACCACTGAGCTGTAACACTTCTTATTACAGCTGTAATCAGGTATAAGCCTAAAAAAATCCTCTACTACATACCTGTCAGCAGCAGCAGCAGCAGCAGCAGGACTCACGTCTCGATCATAAAGACGAGCGTGCCAGGGGAATAACACAATGCCTCTATAACCAAACACACTGTGCAGGAATAGCTGTGGATTGCACATGTATAATTAGAATTTCGACATCAGAGGAATCAGAATTAAGGCTTCTGTGATTAAAATGATCCACTGACCTGCCCAGTTTCATATTTGCCGTGCTGCTTCAGAGCTTCAAATACTCCAACAGGCTCCAGGATTTTCCCCTCCGGTCTGTTTCTGCCAAGAATTAATCAGTTTAAAAAAAACGTAAATTGTAATATCCCATAGCTGGGATCCCATACAGCAAAAAATATATTTCAGGGGCAAGAAACCACATTTCCAATCTTACAATAGCCTACAGGCAAATAGTAGGAACAGCTTTTAGATTTTTATGATTTAATAATATTTAATTTTTTAATATATTGTAATATTGCTATTTTTTTTTTAACATTGTAAAGTAAGTTTTTCTTCAAACGTTACATATGTGAAGTATTTTCTTGGATTGAAATATATGGAGAGCAAAACAATTTAAAATGTCTTTAAACATTTTTTATTTTATTTTTATTTAAATGAAAAAAATGAATTATTTTATTGAAAAGTATACTTAAAAATATATTAGATTTTTTTTTTTTTTTTTGGTGTGGGATAGTGGATGACACCATTGAATTACACATCCCAGCAACTTGTGGTCAATAAGGTTGAATATTGTGCAACATCTGAATAAAAAAAAAAGAAAAAAGTATTCGGACACAGACCACATCGAACCTGAAAGTCCCATGGTGCACTAAAGAGACAGACATGTGCTGACCACAAAAATAGGACTTGTTTACGGTCTGTTGGCACAGGCTTAGGTCCAGACTGTCACTTATGTAATCAAGAATGGCTTTGGGGGGTTTGAAAGCAAGACTGAGGTTTGTCCTTCTTGTAGGCCTCATTTTGTGTATTGGTACCTGTCCTATTCCAGTGGAATTTTAAAATTAACTCAAAAGTAGTGTCATCAACACATCTGATTCAAGATTCAAGCGTCCAGACACTTAGTAAAAAAAAATAAAGTGAACTGTATAACTACAGAGTTGAACACTGAAACAGTATGGCAGTAGCAACCTGCAGGTATGCAAGCATGTGAATCCTTCAAACAGCTAATATGAAACGCATGACAGCAGATATTAATTTCTTAATAAACATGAATGCATTTCACAGATACATCGTAAAAGTATCTACTGTCAAAATAGTTTCCTGCCACCATAACTAACGTAACAACAATTATGTAACAGGAGGACATGGTAGGACGTTGGCTTTACTAGCTCTTACCGTGATGACATGAACCTCGTCTGTTGAAAACTGGACAACCTGCATGCTGAACACAATGGCTGGGCTCTTTTCGGATCTAATCCGCTGCTGAAGTCTATTGCGCTCAGAATTCTGTGAGTGCATTTGTGCTGGTTATATTTACTAGCAGTGGACAATAAGCCCCGACGTATTGCACACGCTGCCATCTTCCTTCAACTATCTGCACATGAACACACGGACATAGTCAATATCATATATGCTAAACCCAAAACTCAAATTTAAAGCGCGTGAAATGCAGGAATATTCAGAAGCACAGAAGCACAAGTCTGAAATGAGACTTAATTAAGTTTTTACTCTATTATTGCAATATTGGACATAACAAACTGGCACACCATTTCCCATAACGCATTGCGACCGGAAAACGTCGATACTATACAAAGGTCATGCTAACGTTCTGTTCCTTGTGTGGTACATTTGCTGAACATTTTTTAGAGGTTTTTTTTATTTTCCAGTCTCCTGTTACTTAGTGGAAATTACATTTAAGTTGATTCATAGATTTTAGTGCTCTCTTAAAAGACTTAAGACTTTGAAATTAATACCAACTGTTCTTTCTTTTTAGAAAACCCTGAAACCTCTTTACATTTATTCTACTGGAATTGCTCTTACACAACATCATTTTGGTGACATTCTTGATTTCATCAAATGTTATGTGAATCCTAATTTTGAGTTTACTTATAGAAATGTGATTTTTGGTGTTATATCACTTATATCATAAACCTTTTTTTCCTGTTAGCTAAAAATATCATATTTATAAATGTACATTTTCTAAATGCAAACATCTTTTTAAAGATTCAAACTTGTAATGAAAATATATTTTGAATCAATTGAGTTCTCTACTATTAAGAACAATGGCTTTGCTAAAGGACTTCCTCAGGACTGAAAGACTGAATGACCCTGGACTGTTGTAGTGTTATGATTTGACAATAATGACAATAATTATTGGTTTTTCAAGCATTCAATAAAAAAAGAAAAACAAACAACAACAACAAACATTTGCTGAACATGCTTTCACTTATTTCGGCATTGCGGTCATGTAAGGAGACGTGTTTAGAAAATGTTTTATTTAGTTTTATTTGTCACTGCAAATAAAACATAAGAATATTATATTATTAATTTTATTTTATTTTCACCAAATATCATAAAAACAAATGGAAATATAGTAAATCCAAACCTTTGATTTTGATTCTTGAACAAGAGCTTAAAATATATCAAAAGCTAATCTATTCAAAAAATATCCTATACAAATAATTGATTTTATTTTTAAAGCATCCTTTTAAAAACTGCATTTAAGCAAAAATATTTTAACGAAAACCTGTCTTGCGCCTCTATCTAAAAGGCCGAATATATTCCTTGACAGTAGGTGGCGCTTTGTGTAGTTGGTTTGCAACGAACCTATAAACACACTGACTGAAGAAGAAGAAGAAATCAGCTGATATGCAGGGCTGTAAACAGGAAACATGCTTAAATGAAGATAAAAATACATAACTAACTTGAAACGACATAGTTAAGTTTTGTGAAGAATATTTTCTGTTTTTCTTTTATATAATTTGTGACGCTAAATTGACTGTAGTTGTAGCTATTTGATAGATTAAATGAGGAAGTTCCTTTTTGCTTTCCGCTACTTCTCTATTTAGTGTTCACATAACCTGATACATTACTGAGATATATATACTACTAAACGCACGTTAAGGTGTTCTGAACTTTAGCAGGCATCTTTGTTATCATGGCTTCTTCGTTTAAAATCGGAGAGAGATTTCGGGAGAAGGCGAGAGATTTGCTGGAGGGGGAATCCGCCGTGTCAGAAGAGCTGAGGGAAGAATTGAAGGCCCTGAAAGATCAGTCCATCATACCATTCAAGACTGTGAGAAAACTACACAAGCTTCTTCAAGAAAATGGTAAGAAACGTGCACATTTTATAGAGCAATTAAACTTATTGCACATTACAATCTGAGTGTGATGTAACTGTAGGCCATCCAGTGTATCTTCATGAACTGTTTGAGGACAGCACACTTCATCTTCCAGAAGTTATCGCACCTCCAAGGGTAAATGAGAATATTTCATTTTGTATTTATCAGTTTGTATTTATCTTAATATAAGAAATTATGTTTTCACAGTTTTTTTAAAGCTTGATAATTGTATTTTTCACCCAACAGAACCCTCAGTTGGTGGCCCGCTTAGAAAAAATTAAAGCAAAACTTGCCAATGAAGAATATAAGAGAATAACACGGAATGTCAGTCCACAGGTGAACACTCTCTCTAGTCTTTATATCAAACACATTATTGAAAATCATGTCAGTATATTTATATTTTGCCCAACAGGAAATGAATCATCATGGAACTTTAGCAGATTTTGGACAACAAGGTCAGGATGCTTTCTCTTTTCTCTTCTCATTTTTAAAGCCAGCCTCTCTGTGTCTGTGTTCATCTTACGTGTCATTTGTGTTCTGCAGTGCGGTCTGTGAAGGCAGTTGTTGTTACTGTATTCAACTTCCTGGTAACTGTAGTTGCAGCATTTGCCTGTTCATATCTGGGCAGCCAGTATATCTTCACTGAGACAACAGCGGTAAGTGCGCACAGCATTCACACCATCAATGCACAATGTTTTGGAACTAAACACATATTTCTAATGTCTCTGTATGTATTTTCTTTTAGAGAGTAATAGCTGCAGTGATTGCAGCATCTGTTGTTGGTCTTGCCGAGCTTTATGTTCTGGTCCGGACTATGGAGGGAGAACTTGGAGAGCCTTGATACCAACTAAAATCATCCAATATGGCAATATTTCCTTCTTTTTTTTTGTCATCATTAATGTTTTTCACTGTACAGCAGGGATGGGCAACTTCGGTCCTGGAGGGCCACTGTCCTGCAGAGTTTAGCTCCAACCCTAATCAAACACACCTGCTTGTAGCTTTCTAGTGATCTTGAATGCCCAAGATTAGAATTAATCAGTTTTGAATTAATCGAAAGATTAATCAATCAATTAAGTGGTTTTGGAAACCACTTCTTTGATCTCGAGACACTAGACGGTACATTATGATCATGTTGTCTTGTTTATCTATGTTCATATTTATTTGAATGTCCTCTACAGGAGTGTTATTCCTTGTTTCACTTATAACTAAGAAACATGATTGTAAATGGTTTGTGCTTTGAAGTTTATTGTGATTGTTACTGACTCACAAGATGTGTGGAAAAGT
Source organism: Tor tambroides (assembly GCA_021397915.2). Classification (NCBI taxonomy): domain Eukaryota; kingdom Metazoa; phylum Chordata; class Actinopteri; order Cypriniformes; family Cyprinidae; genus Tor; species Tor tambroides. The sequence continues at coordinate 32,706 of JAFVLL020040625.1, forward strand.
GTGTTTTTCTTTACAAGAAAATAAAAAAAACATTCAAAAAATAAGTTGACTCAAAGGCATTCAAAAGAAAAAAAAAACATTTATTATATCACACTTCCTGGTGATGCTCACTGTTGAGAGTCCAGCTTTGTTTAACCAGGTTTACAGCATTTCTGGTTATAACGCAGATCCAGTGCTTACTGTATGTTGTGTACTGTACTTCCTGCACATGCACCAGTGTATCTGAGCTTTGGCAAAGCTACAGAAACACAGTATAAAAGACAACCAGAAACGTGCAGCTCAGGGTGGCATATGAAACGTTGCTCTTATGCCACTGAAAATTAGAAAAAAAAAGACATAGTTATAAAAAATGTGCCAGTCTATTTGAGGACAAAAGATATATTGTACCTTATTTCCTGTACATTTCTATCTTTCATTACTAAGTATGAAATCTGCTAATAGACTTCTATGTCTCTATCTTTGCAGTCTATAAAATGGCTCTATAATCCACTGAACTTAAAATAGTAGTTTGCCCAAAAACAAAAATGTACTGACCCTTGAGTTTGTTTCTTCATCAGAAGAGATTTGGAGAAATTTAGCATTACATCACTTGCTTACCAATGGATCCTGTGTAGTGAATGGGTGCCGTCAGACAGCTGATAAAAACATCACAATAATCCACATGACTCCAGTCTATATTAACATCACAAAGCTACAAGTTTGATAAATCCATCAAGGCATTTTAACTTGACTTCATCACTTTTGGCCAAAATACAAGTCCATAATCCATAATAATACTTCCTTCCAGTGAAAAAGTCCATCCCCTTTTGTCCTCTCACATCAAAATCCACCAACATATTTGTTTAGAACTGCTTTGGACTGTTTTCGCTTGTAAACTGTGCTTAATCTATGCATATTTCTTACCTGACTCAAACAAGACGACCTTTTCACTGGAGAAAGCAAAATTTTGACAGAGGACTCATATTTTAGCAGAAAGCAATGGTTTAAAGTTAAAAACATTTTAATTATGGATTTGTTTCTTACAAACATGCAGCTTTTCATTTAATAAGATGTTAACTAATGGCCTGGATTCATGTGAATTACTTGTGGATTATTGTGATGTTTTTATCAGCTGTTTGAACGCTAATTTCTTACGGCACCCATTCACTGCAGAGGATCCAATGGTGAGCAAGTGATTTGGAGAAGTACATTTCTCCAAATCTACTTCCAACAAAGAAACAAACTCATCTACATCATGGATATCCTAAACATGAGTACATTTTCATTTTGGGCTGAACTATTCCTTTAACTTCAAGCAGTTTATTAATAAATCAGAGGCCACCATTCTAAAAAGAGCGTGCCATACACACAAAAGCCATGTCTCAAAGGACTGTATAAATAGTCGATGACCTTTTCTTGACTAAAATGCAACCGCAGAAGCATCATGCTTGAAATGGTGTGGGTTCCCATAGACATTTTGCAACCCCATACTATAGTGACTATATCAGAGTTCAGTTTTGTCCAGCAGGGGACAGTGCAGAGTGTTCAGCTGGGGCCGAAGAGGCCGAGATCTCACTCAAACTTGCGCAAGTGGTTATATAGTGACTGGACGTAAGTAAAGACACACATGGGGTCTGGCTTTCTTCCCATCACCATCATGTCCTCCACTTCAATGAGCCTATCGCAGCCAGCCTTCTTCCTGGAAATACAGAGAAGCAGATTTAACAGGGCTGGACATGCATAGCTGTTTTTTATTCACTCTCGATGTCCGTTGACTATTAAAGTTAACATGATGAGTGTAATACATATGTTCAGATGACGTTGGTAGTGCAGTTTTAGGTTTATGTGAATATTTCAGGATGTGGGAATTGGGACACAGGAGTTGCAGGAGCATGATGTCATGCCGCTGGGCTGTCAGGTCGGAGTAGCCACTTGAGAGAAAGGGGAGGTTCCTTTGAGCTCAACAGGGATTTGTTGGCATGCGTTAGTGGTTTAAAGTGTGCTTTACGGACACCCTAGACTCAGACGCATCGGAAACTAAGTAACTTTATCATCTGTGCCGTACTGTGAAGTGATGTGGAGCACAACTGCAGATGATTTGTGTCAACTTGTATTTTGGAATCATTCTGTTCAGCTTGTTGGGTCGGGTCACGCTAAGTTCAGATCTCATCTGTCCGGTCTATTCCTATTTAAAGACTTTTAATACTTTATTAGAGCTTTTAAATGAAAATGAATATGCTGTCCTTATTCGCTCACCCGTATATCATTACAAACTTTTATTTTTTTGGTTTTTCTATGGAATGTAAAAGGGGATTTTTACAAGAATGACCTGTTTTTGATACTTTTATGCAGATTTTTGTGTATTTTGGAGCTTGACAGACATTATGGGTTTGAAATAATATGAGGTTGAGTACAAAATGACAGAATATCGCTTTAACACAATGGAAAAAAATATATTCATGTTGGGGTCAGTAAATTTCTTTAATGTTTTTGGGGAAAAAAGTCTTATGCTTAAGAAGGCTGCATGTATTTGATCAAAAATACAGTAAAAAGTAATACTGTGAAATATTATTTATCAGTTTTCTGTCTATATATATAATTTATTCCTGCATTGGCAAAGTAGAATTTTCAATAGTCACTCGTGCCACATGATCCTTCAGAAATCATTCTAATATGCTGATTTCTTACTATTAAAAATGATGAAAAGTTTATTTTTTATAAATATTTTTGTCAAAACAATGCTATAAGAAAAAAAAATATTTTATTTGTTTTAAATAGAAATATTTTGTAACATTATAAATGCCACTTTAGATCAATTTAATGCATCCTTGCTGAATAAAAGTATTATTTTTTTCTTTTTTTTTTTTTAAATCTCACTGACACCAAAGTTCTGAACAGCAGTGAATATATCATTTTTCTTGTTAACTGTGTATTTTTTTCTTGGTCATCTACCCTTTTCAGTGTGTGATGGGATGACAGTAAGACAAACTACTCAACTTTAAGAGTTTAAGGCACCATGAAGTGTGTTGACATCTCAATGCTACTGTGAAAAGGCTGAACAGAATCGCCTCCATTCCAGTGACTTACTCTGCAGTGCTGAATGCCAGCTCAAAGTTATGTTTGCGGTCGGCAGGGGACAGGACGTTGTAGTCAAACTCTGTGGGGAAGAAAGAGTGGACCAGGGCACAGAATGCCATGCCGTCACTCCAGCTGGATGAGAAGTTTTGAATATCGATGTTCTGCAGATTAATGGGAGAGAGTGAAGCTATTATATTTCACAGCACACTGAGGTTTTGCTCCTATACCCTTCAATACAAAGTCAAAGTCGGCTTCATATATTTTCTTAAATGTGCATGTTATTCCAAAAAAGGCCTGTTTTTGTCATTTTCCATCAAAATAATTGTATAAAAAATACAGATAAAAAAATTTATGAATAAAACATATATAAAAATATAACTACGTATCATATATGTATCATACTATATATCATATATGTAGGTAGGTACACACACACACACATATATATATATATATATATATATAGGGTTATTATATTTAATTAAAACTAAAATTAAAACCATTCGTTTTTCATTACTTGAAATAAACGTTAACGGAGTAAAACAAGACATCAAAAACTTAAACTTTATTTTTAGATAGTTGCCAACATTTTTATTTTCATTTAATTTGCCGAAGTAGTGTGCCGAATTTATATTTTTTTCATCAATTTAATTTAAGAATATAATAAATCTTAAGGGAATAATAATAATGAATTACACTAAATTTTATTTTCATTATTTTCTCTTAAACCGAGAGGCATAGAAGAAGAAGAATTTTCTTTGAGAGTCTGCAGACGTGCTTGTGGCAGTCAGAGCAGATGTTTTATTGTTGTCTGGCTCTTATCTTCATATGCTGAAATTTCTGTACACCTCAGCATTTAATGGTGTTCATTTTTCATCCGTAGCTGGAAAATCTGACAGGCTCAGACATTGTCTGTCACTGAGGGAAATGGAAACCGTCATGCATGTTGTCAGCTGTCTGCTTTGCTTCTCATGTTTACGTACTGCTCTCTGTTGACTCTAAATTAGGCTTGACCATTACATTACTATCTCTAACTAGAGCCACATGGGCTGGTTTGCAAAGCTGCACTAGAGTCAGGCAGAATATACCACACATAATGTTCATTCAGTCTCTTTTCGATGCTAATAAATTTGATACGTTAAAGCTAATGGAGAGAATAACACTTCATAATATGCTAATCTTAAAATAATAGCATAGGAAGCCCTGTGATGTATGATAATCCTCATCTTATCAGGCTGAAATGTTGTTAAACCATAGATTTAATGCACTGTATGTGTGCAAAGCCCTCTTTTTCTGCTGATTTGAGATAAATCCCATGACGCATGAATGTCTTACTTGGTACCCAATGGTCTTGGATCGACACCATTCCAGAAGAATCTGCTTGATGCTGCTAGCACTAGATACTCCAAAACTCTGAGAGCGTTTCAGCTTTGGTTTGGAATCCACAGGCTTGGGTCGACTTAGTTGGGAAGATCAACGCAAGAGATTTTTATTGTGATGGTCTTTTCAGAGCATGAAAAAAAGGTTGCATAAACATGCAGATGATTCCATTACCTGTTGTTCTCAGAGTCCAGCCTCTCAAAAATGGACCTGCGAGCCTGGGCTCCAATGTTTCGAGGTAAAGTCTGGGACCTCACAAGCTCCCGTCTGCGCTCAATACCTCTACCAAAAGATAAATCTCCTGACATATCCACGCTCCTGATACAAAGAGAAAAAGATGGCCCAGAAACATTTCAGTTCTGTGCAATATTTAAATTTTTTTTTTGGCAACAGTTCATGATAAAATTATTTATGCATTTTAGATTTTCCAGTTGTCTAATCCAAGGGTGTAGATTTGGCTTTAACAAAGCCGGGAGACTAATATAATCCCTATAACCATTTTAAATGACCATTTTCATAATTTATGTTTTTACTAGGGACACTGTCTGCTTGAAACAAGACTTAACTTGCCCACAGATGTGTGCTAGACAGCATCACTTTTAATTCAGTTAAGTTTAGAATTTAGTTTAGAAAGGGAAACAAAATATATTTTACAAATAAAAACACAGGACAGAAAAATACTATACTGATAACACTTTACAATAAATAATTATATATTATAAACTACAAATTAGCAGGTTTTTTTACAGCATTAATCTAAGTTAATGCTAGCTTATAAATATATTACTCTCCATTGTTATTTCATGTTTGTTCTCAATACATCATGTTATTTTATACAATCTGAAGTGTTAAGAAATGCTTTAGTATACACTTTGTTCAAAAGTTTGGAATCTGTAATATATATATATATATATATACACATTTAATTTTTTAAAAGAAGCCTCTTATGCTAACCAAAGCTGCATTTATTTGATTAAAAAAACTGTTATATTGTGAAATATTATTACAATTTACAATAACTGTTTTCTATTTTTAATATATTTTTAAAATGTAATTCATTTTTTCCTGTGATGGCAAAGCTGAATTTTCAATAGCCATTACTCTAGTCTTCATGCTCATTCCATATTACTGTGCTGCACAATATTTTTGTGAAAACTGATAGTTTTTTTTTCCCCCCAGGATTTATTGATGAATATAAAAGTTCAAAAGAACATTGTTTATTTGAAATGGAAAACTTTTGTAACATTATACATATCTTTACTGTCACTTTTGATGTGATGCATCTTTGCTGAATAAAAGTATATTTTAAGCGGTAGTGTATATAGATATTAACATTAAATAAACTATAAATAAATGATTTACAAAAAAATGCTTGTTCACGGTTTATGATAACTAATGTACTAATGCTAACAAATGCAACCTTATTGTAAAGTGTTACCAAGACTATCTTGCTCAATGGAAACCTTTATTTGCACTTAGACATATTCACACTCGACCCACCTGTCTGTACTGTGTGGGAAAAGCCCAGAGTAAGTCACTGACTTGGCTGGAGCTGAAGATGCTTTCTCTGTAAAACAAAACATGTAGCAACACAAACAATGAGACAGACTTTATGATAAAAGCACCGCTGTATATCTGAGTCACAGAGAACGGCTGAATTTGTCCTACCACTAAGCCGTGGAGAACCCATAGTCCTGGCAGGAGTCGGAGCCCATGTTTTCACAGATGATACTGTAACCACAAGACCAACACGCACATTTAGGAGATGACAGCAGAAAGACTCATCTATATCCTCACTTTGTGAAGTTATGATAGAGTCATACCTGCATGAACAGGAGACTCTAGTTGTGGCTGGTTATTACTGGTGACCGGCTGACTGTTTGTCAGTGAATCTGTTATGGCTGACGGCATGGCTTGCATCGGGCTACCAGGTGACTCAGGACTTTTCATAACTGCTGAGTCAGCCACTTTGGTGGTTGCTGTGATTGGCAGGTGTGGCATCGCCATTGAAACGGGGGCCGAGTGCTCCCGTGACACACCGTTGGGTGGTGAGATTCTCCTCAAAGGCACAGTGGAGTTTTCTGATTGGAGAGATGATGGATTGTGGTCAGTTAGTTTCAATTGAAGCAGTATAATGTACCATTCATACTAATAACTACTTTAGTTTTTACACCAATGTACGATAACGTTATGTTTATTCTAAGTGCACTCTGCAGTTCTGTTCTCTGCCGCACTAAAGGTTCGATCTCTTTAAAGTTGTGTGGATTTTGATTCATTTTTATCATTCATCAATAGGAAAAAAAATGTCTCACAGTAATTCCAATGCTATTTTTTGTGTGGTTATCGACTTTTATGGTTGTGGTGTAGGGATTGCTTAAAGTATATTGACTGTACATATAGCAACTTTTTAGTTGAATTTTAATTATATTAACTACATTATTTTCACCTGCATTTAATTTACCTGTCTAATGATGTGTGTTTATGCTGGAATGAATTTAAACAACAGTCTTTTCAAATTTTCTATTACATGCCATGATGTTTATTGAATTGACTAGGGCAATTCACTTCAGTTTTGCACTTCGGAATTTCTGTTAAGGAAGCATAGTGAACATCAATGCTTCCAGGTTTTTTCATTGCCTTATGGAATTTTTTTTTAATGGCTGATAAGAACAGTAATGCACAACTCAACAAAATCTCCACAACACAACTAAATCGATAACACACAAAGCATAGGACTAATTTCGTTGTGTTGTGGCTTGTTTCCATTCCGTTGTGGCTTGTTTCTGTTGTGTTTTGCTAATTTTGTAGTGTTGTGGCTTGTTTCCATTGTGTTTTGTTAATTTTGTTGTATTTTCCGACTGTTTCCGTTGTGTTACAGCTTGTTTCTGTTGTGTTTTGCTAATTCTGTTGTGTTGTGGCTTGTTTTTGTTGCGTTTTGCTAATTTTGTTGTGTTGTGGCTTGTTTTTGTTGCGTTTTGCTAATTTCATTGTGTCGAGGCTTGTTTCCGTTGTGTTGCGGCTTGTTTTTGTTGCGTTTTGCTAATTTCATTGTGTCGAGGCTTGTTTCTGTTGTGTTGCAGCTTGTTTCCGTTGTGTTTTGCTAATTTTGTTGTATTTTCCGACTTGTTTCCATTGTGTTGCGGCTTGTTTCTGTTGTGTTTTGCTCATTTTGTTGTGTTGCGGCTTGTTTTTGTTGTGTTTTGCTAATTTCGTTGTGTCGAGTCTTGTTTCCGTTGTGTTGCGGCTCGTTTCTGTTGTGTTTTGCTAATTTTGTTGTATTTTCCGACTTGTTTCCATTGTGTTGCGGCTTGTTTCTGTTGTGTTTTACTAATTTGGTTGTGTTGCGGCTTGTTTTTGTTGTGTTTTGCTAATTTCGTTGTGTTGCGACTAGTTTCCATTGTGTTGTGGCTTGTTTCTGTTGTGTTTTGCTAATTTTGTAGTGTTGTGGCTTGTTTCCGTTGTGTTTTGCTAATTTTGTTGTGTTGTGGCTTGTTTGTATGGTGGCTTGTTACCGTTGTGTTGCAACTTGTTTTGTGTGGTTTCGAGAAGTAATTATGGGTAATACCTGTTGAGGATAAGTGTCCATTCTCCAAGCCTTGGGAAACTGGTGCTGGATCCACTTCAATGGGCTCATCTCGCTCAACACTCTGTTAGAGAGTGAAGCAGCATTTATGGTTAATCTTTAAAAAGACTAATGATTTAATACCACTGTTAAATGTAATCTTTAGCAGATCTCAGAATGAATATCAAATTTTTCATACTGTACATTATATGTTGTAATGCCTAAAGTCATCTGCAGCATTTAAACATGATTGCTAGACAGAACAACGTGGAATTTTAATATCAGCATTTTTTGGCTATCAATAAATTGGTTATAAATAAATAGCTTTAAAACAAGCCCTTAAAAAACAAGTATATTTCTCAAGAGGCACAGTCCCAAATTGTTAAGCACCAAAACAGGGTAAGGAACATGAGACACATGATGTGATTATCCAATAAACCCTAATCAGAGACATGAAAAGAGCCAAAGTGGCTTCAAATGAGTTCTTCAGAAGGTCACATTCTGCTAAAGTAAGTGAATGATGTAATCTAATCAAAGACATTTGATTGATGAGTTCACCATGAAATCACTATGGAGTCCAGTGATGTTTACAGAAGCCTAGTCGCTTTTAAAAATAAATCAAAGCTCTGGATCAGAGCTGATGTGGGTCATCAATAGATATGGCTGCTTTGCTGGTCTATTTTAATCTTTAATAGCCACTTGTGCCCTCTATGCACTCTTCTGTTTGACCTAAATGCAAGAACACATGCTAACGTAAGTGCCTTGAAGTTACACGCTGACACATGAAGGTCACCGCCTTGCTTCATTTCCTTCAGACCTCAACCATCAAATACTTATACAGATACAGATGTTTGGCCTCGGCTGCAATGAGCTAACCATTATAAAAACAGATTGCCTCCAAAGAGGGTGGCGGACTAGTTGTTTAAGGCCTGGAAACAAACCAAACGAATGACTGTGCATGTCTCTTGCACTGTCATTAATTACCTGGCAGCTTATCAATGGGGTTTAAAAAGCTCCTTTGTGTGCAGCCTGACCCTCACTAGTACATGCAAACCCATGCTAATATGCAAACAAATGTGCCTTCATGAACAGGAAGTGCTCATTTATGAGTGCAAATACAAAAACACAGGGACTAAAAACTAGGCACGCAATCAGTGCATTTTAAAAGAGAAATAACTTTCTAGTGAGACTCAAGAAGTAATTGAACTGGGGGCCAGGTGACATCACATCTAAAGAATGCTAGAGGGGCGTGCAGTCGGTGCCTGTCCCATTGAGAGAAGGAGATAGGGGGAGACAAAATTCACCCCGACCACGAAACGTATCCAACTCTGATTTGCTGCCTGAACACGCAGGTTTTCAATGCTGGTCTGTGTCATGTGTCAGTCTCTCTAGGGGATATCAGCAGACATGTGACTGTTTAGTGATTGGGAACATGTACTGTGGTGTTTTCGCACAGCCTGAATTTGGAAAAACACTGCCTGCAGCCATTAAGGTTTGTATCTGAAATTCCTTCCAAATGCATTGGTTCAGACACTATTTTGGCACAGAGGTCACCTGCTGCTCGGCCCCTGGGCTAAATTAAGAGGTGTAGGGGGGAATCTAACCACACCCATCTCATGTTCACTGAACCGCATGCACTCACCCCAGTTGCTCTTTTTTCCTCCAGGAACAACACATTCCCCATCCCTGAGAATGCGTCATTGCATTAATAGAGAGGAGCAATAAAACAAGTGCAGGAAATAGGTAGGTGAGACAGAACATGTGGAAAAGCGTTTTAGTCTAAGGCTGCAACTAACGACTATTTTGATAATCGATGATCTTCTTTAATTTATCAATTAATCAAGCATAGTATTGCACTGCTATAATTACTTTTTATTTTACTTTTATTTTTCAAACCTATTAAAGTACTATCATGACAATCAGCCCAACTTTAATCTTGAAAGTATGATTCGTTCACAAATCTGACAATGCCATCAGGTTTCGGAGCAGATCAGTGAGTTGCTGGCCTCAAAAGAATGATATATTCACAGATTGGACTGTCTGGTTTCAAACAGATTATTGAAGTGTTGACTTGTTGACTGATGCAATCAGATCAGCTGGAATGGATTAGTCAAATTCACAAATGAATTAATGTTATTTTTAACTGGTTCAGCTGAATTATTGAAAAGAATCGGTGATTCACTCATAATCGGACATAGCCACTGAGTCTCAGATCAAGGCTCAAGCATATCACTGCCTCTGTTTTTTATTTTACTGTTCTCTGAAGTCCACTTACAATGTTATCAAGATTTTTACATCAAACAACATTTAGAAGTATTTAGAAGTAATAGGCTATTTTCTGTCCTGTTTTTAACTCCCCTCATCAGAACGCTCAGTTTGAATAGGCATGATGGATTGTAGACTCAGAAGTAAACGCCCACTGCTATGATTGGCTAACAGTTGTGTATGTTTGACAGTCTACGTCCTTCACAGATGGATGCTGCTGTGATTTAGGTCAAAAATGCATAAACAACTCAATACATATCAAAAGATCTGTTTAACAGACAAAGCAATAGTGACCATGCAATAAAAACAGTTAATGTAACTCACACTCGTGTGGTGTGGCATTACTGTTAGATCCAATATAGTCGGTACAGCATTGTCTTTTAGTTTCAATCTTTTTGAAAATCCTGCGTCGAACTGTGCCTTGTTTGTAAACGAATCCGTGGTAAAATGAAGTGAACAAAGGACCAAATTCTTACTGACGTGGTCTGGAACTTAATTAAAAATAAAGTTAATCCACTCTTTTCTAATGATGGGATCAGAAGGAAAGCAATGCAAAAAATGTTTTTTCCACAGTTTGGCACTGAACAGTGTCTTGTTGTCGTCAGAGCCATCTTTATCGTTTGGTTTCTGCATAGACCTGTGCGTTTGCCTATATTGTAAACACTACATGTGCGAATCGGTGGGCGGGGCTAAACAGGCAGTGCTGTAGAAGCTGGCGTTGATCTAAAGCTGTGGAGGCGGTGCTTATCTACACTATTACATCATAGAGTAGAACAATCCACAAACTGTCATCATGGCAGATTGCCTTCAAAGTTGTTTTTAGACTAATGACAAAGTTTGAGTTCGGAAACTTACAGGATGTTTTTATAGTACAATGACCTCTCATATGTCAAAAGATCAAGGGAATTTTGGTTTGGTTATGACCCCTTTAACTGCTGCAACTGGATCAGTCAAATTCACAAATTAATTAATTGTGAACCCGTTCAACTGATTCACTGAAAAGACTGGCCTCAAAAGACCGACATTCAGAAATTAGACATCACTATCTGGTCTCAAACACACCATTGAATTGCTTACTTAATGACTGATGCAATCAGATCAGCTGAATTCACAACTGAATCATTCCTTTATGTCTGTGAACTGGTTCAACTGATTCTTTGAAAATAATTGGCTCAGTAGAAATATTTGTTCATAAACTGCACAACACAGTCAGGCATTGACTAGAACACTGAAAAGAGTTGTTAAATTCTGCGATTGGATCAGTCAAATTCACAAATGAATTAATGTTATTAATGTCAATAATGAATTATTGAAAAGAATCAGCGATTCATTCAGATATCGGACATAGCCACTGGGTCTCAGAGCAAGTCTCAAGCAGATAATTGAGTAGTTAATTCAATCAGTCAAATTCACAAATTAACTAATTAGTGTTATTTGTGAAACAATTCAAATGGACATTGCTATCTGGTCTTGAAAGATCATTGAGTTGTTAACTGCTACAATCAGTAATTTTCACAACTGAATCATTCAATGCTATTGCTGTGAACTGGTTCAACTGATTCATTTAAAAGACTATTTTCAATATCAGTTATCATCATCAACATGGCAGTTTAGTTGTTCAGCCCAACAAGTCCTCTAGCCACACACAAGAGTAAAAAAAAAAAAATTGGATAGTCTATCCTTCTGTCCTCAGGGAGGGTCACTCGTCTCCTGTACGCGCTGTTCCTTCATAACTGAGGACACTCAAAGACAATAAGGGTGCTTTTGACAACAGCGTCGTCTCTCAGACTATTCAAAACAGACCACTAAAGGACTGAATGCAGCCCCTTCAGGGACACAGTAATCACTCCTGCAGGTGAGAAGACAAGAAAAGGCCTTAAGGAGTCTTCAGTTCATTTTTTTTTTTTTTCTTATAATAGGCCGAATGCCTCTACATGTGGTTACTATGTACAATCCGCTCAGACAATGGACTCCCCACACAGAAAACCTTTCATGTGAGTCTAAATGTCCCTCTATGGCAAAATAAGAATTTCCCCAGCGTTCTGGCAGCCTGCCTGTGCAATGCTGGGGTGCATAAAGGACAATTTTTCTGTGGATAATCACAAGGTTGTATTGTATATAATCTCGGAGTGATTTGATAGTGAGTGAAATAGGAGTTGAGCATTGTTACTGCAAGAGCAAACAGAGAGTGGCTCTGTGTATGATCCGAGAGATGAATGCCAGTTTTGATGAAGCGCTGTGTGTGTGCGCATCTGATTTTAAATGTATCTAAGAGGATATTCTTGCCTCAGTGTGACATTTGAGATTCTTGGAACGTTGTGGTGGTGGGGGAATGGAATGGAACATAAACAACAATAGAGGGCATGTTTGTGGGAGAACTGTGGAGGGTTCAGAGGACTAATTCCAGCCCCTGTCACTCAAATCCTACAGATAGCCAGCTCTTACAAGGCCCTCTCTGGTATTAATAAGCCATGCTGAGAGTGCTATTTATATTTTCCAATGTACAAATAGCTGGGCTCACTTTTGGAGCAGGAGGGTCATGTACAGGAAAAGCAGAGTGGATGCTGTTTAAGGCATAAATCTACAGTCTGAAAAACAAAATAATCATTTGTGATTAAAGAGAAATATTTGTCCCTCAATTTAGCCGATACTAATTTAAGGGTTGTTTTTCCTGCTGTTAAAAAGTCAGAGAAAGGTAGAGTCTATAAAGTTGAGACAGACAGGGATGGGATGCCTGGTTTGCGAGGGTCTTTGGTCTGTAATTTCCTTCACAAACTCAAGTGTTTGTGAAGAAAGAGGCCCAAACACCTGTTTTTCGAAGCACCACAAAGCCTGCAATTTCTTTCTTCTAACAGAAGCAAGAATGGAAAGAAAACCTGTGCAGAGGCATTTGAACACTCAGCTGCATGTGAACTACGAGAATTCCTCCTGATTTTTCAGGGAGTTGGGTGTGTTTCATTTTCACTCCCACATACTCCCACATTCACAAATGTAAACTGTAAAAAGCCTTGTTGTCCTCCAGGCCATATAAATTCAAGCCCTGTATCTGACCTTCTAATTTAATTTAATTGGTGTAACCAAATGTAGTCAAGTTTATTCAGTCATATTAAATACTGGTTAGAGTCCAGTCTGACTGAATTATTAGGAGTCAGCATATTCAAGCTTTGAGGATTACTCTCAGTTCTTGGCCCATTTTGAATCAGACAAGACCAATTAAGTGATTTGTTATCTTAAGATGTGCTCGAACTGGATTACTGAATCAGTAAGTTTAACTGGTGCAACTGAATCATTCAGTGCTGTTTGTGAAATGGTTCACTGAAAAGAATTGGCTGAAAGAAGATCGCTTGATTTCACAGATGAATTAATTCATGTTATTTGTGGACTAGTTCAATTGGATTTGACTCAAAAGAATGATTTGTTCACAAATCAGAATTCTGGAACATCTTTTTTACGAAAGGTAGTTTCCAGAAATTAAAATACTTAGAGTTGAGATATTCTAAAAAACGACTTAACTTTGCTACCGTCCACCTGGTATTTTAAATGCTACCACATAAGTACATTTTAGGTTGCCTAATAAAGCATTTCTACACCTCTTTGGTGTACCAAAACATCCTCATAGTGGGAAATGCACTTGAAACTGAACTGTACATTACTCATCTATAAACAATCGTGTGTGTTCTGACGCAGGAGCTCTTGAGAAACCTCTTCAGATTAAAACTACATGACCATGCAGCGAGTCCACTTCACCACGATTCGCTGCAGCACGATTGATGGTTTGTAGCCCAGAGGGATTCGCTACATCTACAGCTCCACCTGCACATGGAGAACACAAACCTGGGCAGTGGTCAAACACACCACCTTAGGCCAGAGAGAGAAAATGGATCATTTTAAGAGTTTGCATCCAAAATCTAAGAACTTAACTTGGTTTAGACTTTAGCACCAGCTGAGATACCAATGGCCTTGTACTCCAGTGACACACACATGGGAAGTAATGTGACTGCATACAGGGTGGATAGGCAAAGTCTTAACTAGAACTTCTTCACCTAACTTCTCCCAATCTTGGCCCTTACGCATTCCTACAAGGCGGGACAATGGTTCCTGAAGGGCAGTGAGGTCATCCCGTAAACACAGAATTATTAACCTGTAACCACGGAGATGAAAATACATGGCATTGTCTGGAAGTAATTAGGAGAGCCAGGGGCAGCATGGGAGAGGCTGGATGCCTTTCTCTAGTCCCCCATCCACAATCTATTCTCTTTTTTTCACCCTCCCTCTCGCATTCCCTCACTCTTTCCCTCTTTCTCTCTCTCACACTCTACTGTATTAATAGCTGTGCAAAGGTTTTTTGTCCTACTCCTTCTTCTCTGCCAGGAATCTGTGCTGGACATGGAGATCCAGGCAGGGCAACAGGAGGAGATTAAACGAACTGTTCCATTGTGAGTGCTTTGGCTTCGGGCCAGCACCGAGCTGGAAACGTCAAACATATCTCACACAAACACATGCAAACAAACATATGCTAGTATGTTCAAGTAAGCTCCTTTAACCCTCCTGCCAAGGCGTAAAATTATACAGGCGCATTTTCATACG